>JAWNNJ010001300.1:0-71817 GCA_035045125.1 Hypselothyrea guttata
GAAATAAATAAAAATAAAAATAAAATTTAATGTTATATTCCAACCGTTTAATGCAGCGCAAGAGAAATTCAAATTCAACTGTTTGCTGCCATGAGCGATAATAGCGATAAATGCTTACCGATAACGATAACGATCGTAGGCAGAACTACAACAAAACCAACAACAAAATGAATAATGAATAAAATGAATTAATTTGCCTAAAATGAATACCAAGTACAAATTAAAGCCGGCTACAAATTCAGAATTGTAATAAGCTGGCTTTTTTATGAGATGTTCATATTATGCTTTTTCTTTCTCCCCTCTTTCTCTCTTCTCTCTCTCGCTCGCTCGCTCGCTCGCCAGCTTGAAAATGTCGCAAGCCACAAATGTGCATCTGGCAACGCCGCCAACGAACGCCGCTATCGATAATTGTCGCAAGCGCACGCTAAGCTCAGCAGCTGCAGTCATGTTATCGGCACGCGAGGAGCGCAAATCCATTATCGAGATACATATATCGAACGAGGTGCCGCCAGCTGGCAACGCTGACGCCAGCAATTGCAAGCGTGCCCATTTGGAAGCAGTGGCAACACCGCAACAACAACAACCACAACAAACAACAGTCGATCGAACTGCAATGGAAGCGCAAAAGCAACAACAACAGCAACAAGAGGAGCAGCATGTTATCGAACTAACAGCGGAGGAGCAGCAGCTCGATAACGAATATCGAACCAGTTGCGCCATCTTCTTGCAGCATCTGCCCTGCTTCAAGCTGCAGCAGTCGATGACGATAACAAAATGTCGCGAATGCCGACGTCGCTGCGCTGCCGGCGTCAACACTGAGAAAAACACTGGCAGCAATGGCATTAATGGAAATAATATAAATAATGGAAATGATATTTATTGTCGTTTCTACGAATTTCGCCGACTGCAGTATGATGCGGAGGGGCAGCTGAAGCTGGCGGGATTCCCCAATCCCTACAAGGAGCCGACGAGCGTCGATTACAGCGTTTGGCAGCCGGATGGCAAGACGGCGCCCACAGCGGGCTATATGGATATACAGGTGTGCCGTTATATTCTGTTGCATGCCGGCGATCAGTTTTGCTACTTGTGGCGCCAGGAGGCGGAGGCGCTGAAGCTGCACGAGAATCCCGACGGCACCATCGCCTGGAAGAAGGCGGTCCAGGGCATCAGAGAGATTTGCGATGTCTGCGACACAACGCTGTTCAACTATCACTGGACTTGCAACAGATGCGGCTTTGGTGTCTGCATCGATTGCTTCAAGGATCGCAAGGAGGGCGTCAAGTTCAAGCGCCGCATCGAGGCGCCACGAGGGCATGATGAGTATCAGTGGCTGCTCTGCACCGACGATGAGCGGCAGCAGAAGGAACACACGCTGCCAGAGCTAATGCTGACGCAGATCATTGCAGGGGATGCGCTCAATGTGCTCGGTCGGCTGTTGCACGAAACGCGCATGTTGTGGCAAGTGCCGCAAGTCTGCGGCTGTCTGCTAAGCAAGCAGGAGCTGGACAACCCGGAGCTCACGCAGTTTATCCAAGATATGATTAAGGAATCGCAGCTGAAGCAACAGACGAGCGCCTCCTCACTGGCCACGCCCCAGACGCTGCAGCAGCAACAGCGCCTGGAGCAGCTGCATGCCAAGAAGCTGGAATTCGCACGTCAGCATGGCATCGACTATGTGCCCGGTCGGATCTGGAGCAAGGAGACGCTGGGCAAGGATCCCATCACCAGCGCCTTTGACAATTTCAAGCATATTAATTTTCTGCGCAAGGGCTTGGCGGGATTAAGGCGGTTCTTGCCACCAAGGGCGATGACCTTGGCGCATTCCACGCAGCTGGCGCCGGGCGTGCCGCATGAATGGCTCTGCGATGGCAAGCTGTTGAGGCTCACGGATCCCATGCATCCGGATAATCGTGTGTTGTATCAGGAGGTCTGGAAATGCGGACAACCGGTGATGATCTCGGAGGTGGCACGTTCGTTGAACCTCGATCTGTGGCATCCGCAGGCCTTTTGCCGGGACTTTGGCGAGAAGGCCAACGATCTGATCAACTGCCTCAATGGCAATCTGGTGCCCAATCAGCCGATGCGGCATTTCTGGGAGGGATTTCAGTGCATGCACAAGCGTCTGCTGGATGTCAATGGCAAGCCGATGCTGCTCAAGCTCAAGGATTGGCCACCCGGTGATGATTTTGCCGAAATACTCCCCACGCGCTTTGCGGATCTGATGCGCGGGCTGCCCATGCCGGAGTATACGCTGCGCACTGGGAATCTCAACATTGCCAGCTGCCTGCCCAAGATGTTTGTGCCCCCGGATCTGGGTCCCAAGATGTACAATGCCTACGGCTCTGCCCTGCATCCCGATAAAGGCACCACAAACCTTCATCTGGATATCTCGGATGCTGTTAATATCATGGTCTATGTGGGCATACCCACGGATGAGGACAGCAAGCCACAACTGGCGGCCACCCAACGTGCCATCGCCTTGGGCGGCTGTGATTACATCACACGTGCTCGCTGCCAATCTCCGGATGTACTCCCGGGTGCCTTGTGGCACATATTCCCAGCCCGGGATGCGGATAAGATACGCGATCTACTCAATCGCGTGACGCTGGAGAAGGGTTTTAGGCTGGAGCCGGATCATGATCCCATACATGATCAGAACTGGTATCTGGATGATAAGCTGCGTGCCCGGCTCTTCAAGGAGTACGGCGTGGAGGGTTATCCGATCGTTCAGTGTCTGGGCGATGCGGTTTTTATACCCGCCGGAGCCCCACATCAAGTGCAGAATCTGCACAACTGCATCAAGGTGGCGGAGGATTTTGTATCGCCCGAGAACATTACGCATTGCTATCATCTGACTCATGAGTTCCGACGTCTGTCCCATTCGCATACCAATCACGAGGACAAGCTGCAGATCAAGAACATCATCTATCATGCCATCAAGGATTGTTGCACCATTTTGACCCGTGCCCTGGAGGAGCGCATTGATCAGGAAACCGCCAAGTTGCAAGCTGAGCACTAAGCTGATTCTCCAGAATTATATCGTATATCATTATCATTATATTTACTTTTATATTTTGCATTTATTTCACATATTATGTCAACTTTTGACTACATTATTTCATATTCCATATTCGATTCATGCCGCAAATATCAATAAATAATTTATGCAATCGGCAAACAAATATAAAAATGTTTTTACTTTGGTTTTAGTGGAAAGAGGAAAGGATTTTCCAATGGAAAAGGCAGAAAATTGAACATAAAAAAATAATTGAAAATATATGGACGGGGCAAATCAGTGGGATGGAGGTTACAGTCGGACGTAACCGACTGTATCAGACCCTTTACTTTACTACTACTACTATATGTACATACAAACACAATCAGAGGCACGCATAGCTTTAAAACTGTGGCTACAGCAGCTTTTTGCGGTTTGCGGGGGAAGGGGGGGAGGTTTCCAAAATCCAAAATAAACTTGATCTGCTTACTGAATAGGAGAACCTAGATCCCGAATATGGTATCTCTAGCTCTTATAGTTGCTGAGGTCTAGGTGTTCATACAGACGGACAGACGGACGGACGGACATGGCTATATCGACTCGGCTTGTCGTCCTGATCAAGAATATATATACTTTATGGGGCGTGGCACGCCTCCTTCTGGGTGTTACACACATTTGCTCTTTGCACTATGTTAATAGACCCTTTTTACTTTTTTAAAGTAAAGGGTCTAAAAATCATCTCTCTATTGAAATTAATTTGGAATATAAACGGGTTTAGGTTGGGAATTATGGGGATAAATAAATGGAAAATACACCTCATTTTTAATTAACATTAACTTTTGATATGCAAAATTACTGGAATGCTAAAGAACAAATTATAAATTATATAAACCGGAACTGTAAAAAAAAAATTGAAGATCAGAAGTACTCCAAATTTGTTGTTCTGGTTTTCAGATTTGGTATAATAATAGTTAAGGGTAGATTGGAGCTTTAAAGCTCGTTGTAGGATCGGCTCTTTCTTATAATGAATTTAATAATAACAAGTTTGGTTATAGAAGCCATAACTTCTGAAATTGATGAATGCTACTTATTATTAGTATTGAGATAAGTGTAACGCGACCTAAAAAGATGTATTTTACTTAGAGTTTATACTTAAGATCTATGAAAATTAACGGAATGCAGTTATGTTTATTGATCGGAAAAACTTGTTTACCTTTCCTTACAGCTGACAGCCGGGAACCAATGCGTACTGCAGCAGAGACTGAAACTGAAACTGATGCGGATGCGGATAATGTGAATGTGAATGTGAATGACAAAGATGATGATGAGCTCAGTCAGCTGTGTGTCAGTGTGCTCCTTTAGCCTGTAGCGCATTGCAACGATCCGGAACTGATGTCAATTATATAGACACGACTGCAACCACAACAACAACAACAACAAGAACTTAGAGTTAACGCCCACACAACAAACCAAACAGAAGCGAAGCATTTTTATTTAAGACATAGCAATAAGCGAAATACACACACATTCAAAATGACGGTGGATTTTAATGATTACTTTTGGGTAAGCAAACGAATTAATAGGTTATTATATATACAAATTAAATCTCCCTTTCGGTTATTTCAGGGTGAGAAGAACAACGGCTTCGATGTGCTGTACCACAACATGAAGTTCGGCCTGGTGGCCAGCAAGGAGCTGTCGGAGTTCCTGCGGGAGAAGTCCAACATCGAGGAGCAGAACTCGAAGATGATGTCGAAGCTGGCGCACAAGGCCAGCACGGGCACCTTGAACAGCACCTTTGCTCCAGTGTGGACTATCCTGCGCACCTCGGCGGAGAAACTGTCGACGTTGCATCTGCAGATGGTGCAGAAGCTGACGGAACTGGTCAAGGATGTGGCCAAATATGCCGATGAGCTGCACAAGAAGCACAAGTGCGTCAAGGAGGAGGAATCCCAGACCCTGGAATGCGTTCAAGCCATACAAACATCGACGGTTGCCGTGCAGAAGCTGCGAGATCTGTACGCCAGCAAGCTGCTGGAGCTGGAGAAGCTGCGCAAGGACAACGGTTCCCATAAGGATGCCGAGAAGCTGGAGAGCAAGCTGAAGAAGCTGCAGGAGGATTACAAGTTGCTGCTCGATAAGCATAATCCCATCAAGAACGAGTTCGAGCGACGCATGACGCAAACCTGCAAGGTAAACCCACTGAAAACTAAAGTAGAGCTGGGTTTCTATTCGATTACGATTCTATTTAATCGAGTCTTTTTGTCAGCGTTTAAATCGATACTTTTTATTTGAGAATCGATTTACGTCCAACTGTAATCTTCCACTCAACGAATCTGCTCCGTCCTTAGTTGATTTTGTTTCAATATAATTAATACTAATCGATTTTAGATGTAAATTGATCGAATATATCGATTCTACAAAATCAAAGATCGAACCCAGCTCTAAACTAAAACTATAACTAAAGAGAATTCAACTGAAATCTGTTTCTTTTAGCGCTTTCAAGAGATCGAGGAGGTGCACCTAAGGCAGATGAAGGAGTTTCTGTCCACGTACCTGGAAATGGTGCAGAACAATCACGATATGGTCGGACAGGTGCACTCGGACTTCAAGCGTCAGTTTGTCGATATGTCCGTCGATAAATTACTGGAGCAGTTTGTTTTGAATAAGTACACGGGTCTAGAGAAGCCTGGTGAGTGCGATTATATTACTATAGGTTACATTTATGTTGATATGTAAACATTAAATAACTTAAAGAAATTATCTTCAAAAGTAATGGTATATGGTTCGATATAGTAATTGTATATTGACAAATTTTGTAATATTATTATTATTATATTGCCTGAGATGCTGGAAAAAGTAGAGAAAATTGAATATTTGTTTATTTTCTAATACTTAATAGAGTATTATCAAGTATTGTCTGGAAAATTAGTTTAAACAAATGGTTTCGAATGGAACAAAATAGGCATAACTTATTATTATACCCTATAACCGATAAAAACCGCATTAGAATATATAAATAAATTAGATTGCAGGATAATCCACTGTCGGTTACGTCCTACTGTTTGAAAATGGTTTATTTTGAAAGTTATGCAATGTTTACATAAAAGATGATCCAACTTATATACTTAACTGGGTTTTAATTAATTATTTTGCTCTTTGCAGAAATGCTGGAACTGGAGTTTGTGCCTTTGTTGAGCGGTTCGCGTCTGCAGCAGCCGCAACATGCCTCTGCCACGGCCTCGAATTCGAACTCTGCCACCAGCATACAGGCAGCGCTTCGCTCTGGCGGCGCTGCTGCCGCTGCCTCGGGCAGTCTGGTGTCCATGGATCAGCGAGGGGGTGGAGGAGGAGGAGCAGGGGGAGGAGGTGGCGGTGCTGGCGATGCTTTGGCTGGCATCTCGCTGGGCAGCGGCAGTGCAGCCAGCGGCAGCATACCCTATGCGGACGATGCGATGCTGGGCAGCGGCGGTGGCCTCTCCTCCCCTCGGCCCACATCGCCGGAGACGCTCGGGGCGCAACCGACGGCCACAGGCAGCAGCGGCACCTCAACGGTGAAGAGTCTGCGCTCCTGGTTTATGCCAGCAGCAAGCAAACAACAGCAGCAACAACAGCAGCAACAGCAACAGCAGGTTGCAAGTGGAATAACAGCTGGAAATTTCGGTAACAGTGCCAACAACAACAACTACAACAACAACACAAACATCACAGCAACAACAGTAGCAACAAGCGTCAATTTGAACACAACAGCAACAACAGCAACTGCAACAACAACAGCAATTGCAAATGCAACAACAGCAACAACCGGCACCATTAATTTCACCAATAAATATTCCCCTAACTCTGAACATCTGGATAATAGTAATCAAGGTTCATTCTATTATTATTTTACGTTTATCTATTCTATTCGTTTGTCTACTTTATTTGATTTTCATTTGATTTATGTCTTATTTCTCTCTCTTTAAACTAATGGTGCAATGTATATATAACTGTTTAATCTCAACTCTATATCTATATATCTCTTCTAACTGTTTATACTTTTATATGCTGTCTACTAAGTATTTGTGTCTATTTGCAAACTATTCTCGATTAGAAATGCTAGAACTTCAGAATTTTATGCAGCACTTAGAGTGAGGAATTATGGTTTATAGGGTATACAATTTGACGTAATATTCTATATTCTGGATATATACTATCCAAAACTCTTTATAGGGTATAAACCGTCCAATTTCTATAATTACAAATTTATTGATATTTCCACTTAACAAATGAATTATTCGAAAATTTCATAGGGTATTGAGAATTATAGGCAATTACGAAATAAATGAAATTTGTTAAAATTAAATTCTTTCAATCTATAAGAGATTTAAATATCCTACATTGATTTAAAAAGTATTAGAAATTCTTTTTATTTGTTAACGTAATAACATATTAGATGCTTTATTTTATTTTGTAAAAATTGAGCAGAAAATTGAATAAAAAAAATCCATAGAGTCCAAAAATATATATCAGAGTTGCATTGGCAATTTCGATTAATCGATTGGCAAGCACTAGCTTACTTTTTTTTTAGGGTTTTGCAGGCATAAACAGTATTATTATGTATTATTGTTATTATTTTTATAATTATTATGATTTATTTTATTTAATTTTAGTGTATATAATTTATTGATTGTACAAGTATTGTGTTTATATCTACTATTTCGTATCAAATGTATACTCAAACACCTGCCAATGTCAAAGGTCAAAACTCAGACACTCACACACACTCACACACACATACCACACACGCATACACTCACCACTACACTGTGCGAAATGCTGTTAATCTTGCACTAAACTTCCTTTACACGCTTCTCTGTGACGCTTCATATAGAGCACGCCTTGAACACACACAAAAAAAAACACTCATTACATTTTGGTTTTATTGAATGCATTGCAAGCACCGAGAACTCAACTAATTAAAAATTAAATAAATTAAAAACTTTAGATCAGCAGCAGCAGCAGCAGCAGATGCAACAGTCGCAACAGTCGCATGAGATCTTGACGCCGACTGCGATTACAGCAGGTCGCAAGCAAATAAATGCAACAAGTGAGCAGCACTTATCGAAATCATTAAACGAGCAAGATCATCTCAATCATCAACCGACTGTCAATAGTGCTCCAACAACAGCAACAACAACAACAACAAGTGCAGCAACTGCAACAACCGCAACAACAACAACAACGTCCAGACGTACAACGTCACTTTTAAATATATTCACATCAAACTCTCAGGGTAAATTGTGCCTACAACTCAATTCCCGTTGCCCCAAATGACCTTATATCCCCCTAACTCATATTGAACATAACCTATTTAACAGTTTATTATCTATATATATTTTCTATATTTTTATTTGTATTATTTTGTGGCACGCCTTTTTTATTAATTTATTGCTCTCTGACTCACAAATTGCTAAACTGCATGAAGTCTAACATTGTCTGCACTTTTTTCTATGGCGGTGTTTGAGTTCTTTTTAGACCTAAGTGTTATCGATCTATCTATCTATCTATATGTATGTTTAGTGTTACGCTGTTGTTCAACACTGTGCAGCACTTTACCCCGGAACTCTATCGATCGAAGTTCATATATTTTCAGCGCCGTGTTAAAGTGCTTGATATTTTATTTTATTTTATTTAACTAGTTTAATTTAATTGACAATTTTATCATAATGTTTGTTGTAGCTTCTTGTTGTTCTTTTGCTGCTTTTCCTTATTGAAAACATATATTTAATATACTTATTTATAATATATTCGAAACAGTTACGGGCATTTTGCGCAGCAGACGCGATAAGGCGAAAACCAAAAAATCCAAAAAGAAGAAAGACAACGAGGCAGCCGAACACAATATACAGGAGGAGCGTCTGGCCAGGTGAGTTATTAGCTGTACAAACTATCGATAATTTCGGCAATCGATCTTGGCTAGTTTCGATAATAATCGATTTATCGTTTCAACGTTCGTCATGTTATTTAAAAACATGTATTTTTGCAAATTCAGAATTGTAAATCGAAAAATTCGGCAATCGATCATGGCTAGTATCGAAAATAATCGATCAATTGATTAAACATATATATTACTCATACGAATATTGATATTCACTCAAAATTTAAAATATATCGAATTTAAAATATATCGATAAAATCGATATTGACATCGATATTTTATGAGTCTTAATTTATTGCTCATGTAGCTTACTTAATTTATTGCTCTGTCTTACATTTTGGACTTTCCAAGTTGTTTGCCTCGATTAATCGATTGTATGACTACTTATTAATCGATAAATAACGATAATATACACTAAAAGTACAGTCAACCTTTATTAACGAATTCATTTCCATAGCGTGGAGCGTGCGAATAATACTCTATTGGACTTTGACGATCACGGCAGAAGCATGAAGACGCAGAACTCGAGTGGCAGCAGCGCCGGAGGCGGCTTGGCTGCGCTGTCTGCCACCTCGGCGCAGGGCAGCGTCGACTCAGCCGGCGCCAGCAGCATGGGCGGCAGTGGGGGAGGCGGAGTAACTGCTTTGGGCGCCAGCAGCAACAACAGCAACATGATGGGCGTGGGCACAGCAACAGCAGCCAATGCAGGCGTTGCAACAACTGCGGCAGGGGCTAACGCTGGAGGCGCCGCCTACGAGGTGGATGAGGAGGGCTTCAGCATACAGCCGGCCAAGGAGATTGCCTGGGAGGAGACTCACGACAAGTGTAGGCATTGAATATGGCTAAGAACTCTTTTTTAAGCGTTGTAATTAATGTTGATTTCGTGCACTTGCAGCTGGCAGCTTCTACTCCGACTCTGACACGGATTCCGACAACGACAAGCGACGCATTCACGTCAAGATCAAGCCACTGAACAACGGCAAGGCGCCGATCTCAGCCAGCGTGGATGAACTGCGCGCCACCGTCGAGAATATATCGCTGTCCCCAACTGGCGTGTTTGCAGTACGTTAAGCATATTTTAGAAATTAAGTTGGATACGTCTATAGCGTAGATATAGGTAGATTTGCTAGAATTTTCGATAGTCAGGCAGTCTTCAGAGCAGTCAGCAGCTGCAGCATCATTTACTGGATCAGAGACAAACTTGATCGGATTGAGAAATATAATATACTATAGCTGACTTTTACTAAAATAATATAGCTCAAGCTCAAAAAGATAACCAAAATGACAGATGAAGCTGCCAAAGAAGAGGGATTATAATCAAAACCGTTGTGTGGTTAGGACGTCATAAAATAAGCCTCTGTTTCATGTAGATAAAAGGCATTATTAGGGATCAATGTTGGCAAAACTCAACTCAGGAAGGACTAATTAGACAGGAAAAAAATATAGGGACGGGGCAGGTCAGTGGGACGGAGGCTACAGTAGGACGTAACCGACCGTAGGAGACCCTTTACTTTGATTATATGTACATACAAACACAATCAGACGCACACACTCTAAGCTACCTGCGTATGCAAGGCACACCACCCCCCCTCTGCCCAGTGCGGCAAATTGTCTGTGGCATATGTTCGCTGTTTCTTATCCGATCGAAACAAAATTCACAGCGTCGATAGAGAATGTCATAAGCTAGTTACGTATCAAATTACAAGCCAATAGCTTCAAAACTGTGGCTACAGCAGCTTTTTGCGGGTTGCCAGGGAAGGGGGGAGGAATCCAAAATCTAAAACAAACTCGTGCTGCTTACTGAATAGCGGAACCTGAATCCCGAATATGGTGTCTCTAGCTCTTATAGTTGCTGAGATCTAGGTGTTCATACAGACAGACAGACGGACAGACAGACAGACAGACGGACATGGCTATATCGACTCGGCTTGTCATCCTGATCAAGAATATATATTAATTTTGTGGGGTCTGCCACGCCTCCATCTGGGTGTTTCATACATTTCCTCTTTGCACTAAACTAATAGACCCTTTTTACTTTTTCAAAGTAAAGGGTCTAATAAACCTACAAGCTAAAGAGCTTCAAATATATCAAACAGTTGCCAAAAAAGCTAGCTCAGAAACCTCACATCCTCACAGAATAACTTAAGGGAAACCCTGTAGACTTTGCTCAATAAAAACGATCTATAGATATTTATTGGGGAATTTTAGTTCAATAGTTTATGTTTGTCACTGACTCTAGATCAAAGACTGGACTGATGAAAGAATTTTAGTTCAATATAGATCTACGTTGATCACTGACTCTAGATTAACTTAGATCTATATTGTTGATCTAGAATATTAAATATAGATTGATATAGAATATATAGATCTATGTCACGAAAAATGGCTAAAATTAGTTAACTTAAATTAAGTTTCAATAGGTTTAAATTTTAATGATCAGCATATTATTATATCAAGTATAATTCGTATCTTATATAGATGCTGCTTTATACATTCTCTTACTAATTCAATTCAATGCATGTCACAAAAATGACCTAAAATAGGTTATAGGTTTAGATTTAAAACGTTTGCAATTATTTTTTCAAGTAGAGTTCGTATCTCTTCTCATTCTGTTACTCATTCCCTGTTCACTTTGGCCTGTCGCCCACAGCACCACAGTCAGCACCTGCAAGGAGGGACACGCGGTGCTCCCGTGTCGCGTCAGCAGTCGCCGGAGATATCGAACGCCTCGACGCCCACGGCCGTGCCTCCGTATGTGCCGCTGCAGAGTCCGACGTTGTCCAACAACAATGCGAACATCGCCAGTAACAATCGCTATGCGGAACTGGGCGATATATTCTCGGAACTCGGAGAGATGAGCGCATCGGCACCGACATCGGCAACATTATCCAAACCGCCGGGTCGTCAGATACCCACGCCCACATCAGCGGGCGGCAGCAGCATTGCGATACCCCGCCCGCCCTCGCGACGTTCCGACATGATTGCCATTGGCACGGCACAGACGACGACGACGACGACGGGGAGTTCCGCCTCTATGGTGGGGCGTGGCCGGATGAGTCCGGCACCCGCCATGAATCGGGCGGATAGTATCGGCAGTCTGGAGTTTCGCACTGCGATTGGGGGCGTGGGATCGTCAAGGGGCCCCTCGCCGCTGACGATCGGCATATCGGACACGATTCCGTTGGCGGTGGCATTCCATGAGATTATCCATGCGTATTTCCGAGGCAGCGATGAGTCGCGCTGCCAGGTGAAAATATCCGGTGATATGATGCTATCATTCCCGGCCGGCATTGCCGGTCTGTTAGCCAATAATCCAAATCCAGCCAAGCTGGGCTTTCGCATTAAGCAAGTACAAAATCTGGAGAATCTGATGCCCAATGCAAACCTGGTGCATATGTAAGTTTATTTTTAACCAAAAATATCACAAATTTTTACCCTGTATAATCTCCAATTCTGCCCTATGTATATCCTTTACAGAGATCGGCAACAGTCGAGTCCGTTGAGCACCCTGTTGGAGTTCAACATGCCCGCGTTGACGGCGCTGCTACGCCAGCAGGCGGAGAAGAATCCGACAGCCTCGTACTTCAACGTGGACATACTCAAGTACCAGGCACGCACCAAACCAGGCGCCAGCTCGTGTCCCTTTCAGTTGGTCAGCTACTGGAAGTGTGAGCCCAGCTACACGGCGCTCAAGGTCGACTACAAGTACAACAATCACGCCATGGCGAATGCCTCGCCCCTGCTGAACGTCACGCTCTCCGTGCCCGTCAACGGCTCCGTGCGCAATGTGCAATCCAAGCCGCATTCATCCTGGTAAGTCAGCACTTTATAGACCATTTTCAGGAGCAAAAATTAGCCACATTTAACAAATATTGAGAAAAAAGCTTAAATTTGAAACAAATGTGCGAATTTCCTCTGATTTACTTTCAATTTTTTATCGATTAATCGGTAAAAAGCCATACAATCATCACCAATGATCATCTTTCATCTTTAACTCGCCGTATCTAATTTTTCCATCTGTATGAACGTTTAGATCTTGGGAATTATCAGCGCTAGAGCAACCATTTTCGGAATGCAGATAGTTGAATACCATACGCAGATCAAGTTTATTTCAAATGTTGGAAATCACGCCCCGCTTACGCCCTATTCGTTAAAAACCGAATTTAAAGCGTTATATTGAACATAGAAGATTAATATTGAGAATATATATTCTCATTCATCATATTTATCTATACTGAAAAGATAATTGAAATCGGTTGATAAACACAAAAGTTATTGAAGAAACAATATAGTAGGGTTCGTCATGGTAGTGAGAACAAAGTAAGAAGAAGCATTGCTGCTAGGCTTTGTGTGGTACTTTGTAAATAATTGTAATTTATCGAAATGAGATAATATTGGCAAATTATTAAGTTATTATTCTCTCTCTATCCCTTGCAGGTTGGGTGAATCGAATCGTCTGGTGTGGAACTTTACGGACATTTCGCAGAACTCGCAGGATGGGGGCGTGGGCACCCTGCGCGCCCGCCTCGAGCTCAACGAAGGCCCCTCGACCCCAGCCATACTCGCCACACAGTTCAACTGCGAGGGCACAACTCTCTCCGGCATCGAATTCGAGCTGCAAGGCAGCGGCTATCGCCTGAGCCTAGTCAAGCGTCGGTTTGTCTCCGGTAAGTTTATCCATGCTACTATCCAAAATTCCACTATCTAACAATTCTCTCTCTGCTTGCAGGCAAGTACGTGTGTGAGGGCGATGGCATACGCAGCGGTGCCACGCCCACGCCGCCCTCGGTTGGCTCGACCAGTCCGTATTCAGCGAAATCGAATTAATGTGCTCTTAAAACTCTAGCTAAATTTATGTGTAATTAAACAACTGAAACGAATTCAAATCGAGCGCAGGCTGAACGTCTTTTTAGCTACTGTGATTGGAGTTATATTCATGGATTCATTAATGTATTTTTGTATCGATCGTATATAGTATATATCGTTATACCTGCTCTTGAAACATTTGTGTTTTTTTTTTAAATATCCGCCACAGTAACTGGATGTATTATTTGTTATACATATTTATATACCCTATTATTACTATTATATATGCTTAGAGATGTATTTATTATGTTTAAAACTATGATGTAAACGAAATCATCAATGTATGTAGCTATGTAGATAACGAATAACATACACACTCACACACACACTCACACTCTCACATAGATACGACTCTCGGATTCAGCGTATGATTTAACGTTGATTTTTATGTTCACTTTTGTATACTCACATCAACACACACAACCAAATGTATTAAAAATAATTGAAACAATTTAAAAATCATGTTTTATTCAAGGCAAGAAAGATCAGCAGAACTGCAGCAACTATATACCCCAATTATAGCATATGGGTTTGGGTATTTTATTTATTTCTTGATAAATTAAGATTGTAAACCAGAATCGATTCTAATATTACAAAGCCAGAGCAAGAAAGAAAGAACCTGTTCGATATCTTTTCACTGTTCGTTACGTCCTACTGGGGCGTATTTGTCGACTATTCTTTTCTATATATAGATACTATATAATATATATAAAGACTATCACCTGTAAATAAAAAATAATAAGGTCTGCAAACAGAATTGGAGTTGGATCCAAATTTGCTATCCAAAATTTTGAAATTTATTTTAATTTGAGCCAAACCTTGAACTGAACCGGCTATGAACCAAATTACTGAACCCAATTCCAATTGGAATAAAAATTTTTGGTTGAATTTAACAAATTTTAAGTTTATTAAAAATTTTGAAAAATTTAATTGAAAGTCATTATACGATATTGTTTATGTTTATAAAGCATTTATATTATTTTCCCAATATAAGTTGTAATTAATTCTCACCTTGTATTTTGAAAAGCTTTAAAAAACGCAACATTTTTGTTTTTTTATTACAATAAAAATAATAAAATCTAAAACTCTAAAATCTAACAAAGTTATTAACCCTGTTTTTCCCATTTTCAATGGGTACAGGGTATAAAAATAGGAAGCTGAATTGGAAACAAAACCAAACGTGAGAGATGCTGAACCATTAATTTGCAAACTAAAATCAAGTACTAAAAATCTTCGAATTTGTTTTTAAATATTCTGGCATTATACCCCGTATATTGTAAAGCAGTTCGGGTATTTTCTTAGCAGTTCAAATTGATCTTTGGCGTCTTTGGGCTGTTCCGACTGCAGCCTTCCCCTCAACAAGCTATTTGCAGTTTCTAAATTGTGGCTCTGGCCCGCATTCTGAGTCGTAAGCATTATAAATCGTTTGTTCTGATTCAATCATTCATGAATGTTCGGCATTCTTCTGGGCCAAGTGTCTAGTCTAGTATGCCGGCAAGAGCGCACGAGGCACGGGGTATGAGGCAAGGGGCATGCGGCACGCACCTAACCCCAAGCATCGGCATCGGCATTGGGTGTTGATGGCAGATGTCGCCCCCATTCAGACTCGCAGCGCCTATTTGTTGTTCTCCTCTCAGTTGCTTAATTAACACATATACGTGCATCTGTATGTATGTGTGTGTGTGTGTGTGTGTGTGTGTGTGTCTGTATTTGTGCATATATTAGCCAAAGAACATGACAAACCGGTTTCGCTTTCTGTTTGCCATTAAAAAAAGGAAATTAGCCGCAACCAAAAAAATAAAATACGTTTCAAAATACAAATGCGTGCTAGAGAGCTGCTACAACTAATCGAGTGTGATCGACAGCAAGCTACCCTCTACTCATCAATCATCTCCAAATCAATGCAAAATAATGTAAGCGTTTAAAATTAGAGCTTACGTAACGCAATCGATAAACAAAGACTGATCGATAACAGCAACCGAATCGCCTGTCGTTATTGGATTTTTACATTTTATTTGGCATAAAGGTTATTTTTTCTTGATTCATATTTTTTTAATCAAAAAATTTTATTTTATTAATTTAAATATTTTTTTAAATCTAACTGATTCTAGTAGGATCGAACAATTTGAGTTTCCGGCTTAAAATATACCCCAATAACATATTTATAAGGTAAGAATCCATAATTATTGATTAAATCAAATAATGTTTGAATTTTCCGGAATAATTTACATTACTTTAAGATAAAAATCGAATATATAATTTATATTTCGAATTTTGGGACCATTTTTTTTAAATTTATTTATTACTTAAAATTACTCTAATGCAGTAAATTAAAAAAAAAAAAAGTGAAAATATGCAAAAAACTCATTTTCACGTTAGGATCCGTTTTTAATTCGTTCTTAATTAGTTTTTAACTGACCTACTAAAATTTTCAGCTTTAAAACATCTCTAAAGGACGTTTTCTAAAATTTGCTCCGAAACGCGATTTTAAAGCCCGAAAATTTAAATTTTTCTTCAATACATCTCCACACAACAAATATATCTTTTTGTTAAGATTGCAGGTGCCGGGCAAAAATATAGAATGTAGTACTATTTTAATCTCCATAGTCTACAAGCAAGCCACTTTGTGGGTGCAAAGTGGTTTTCTCTGCCGTGCATAGGAATTAGTCTAAATTCGAATTTAATTGTTGTTGTTTTCGTTGCATTCTATTTAAAAGGTATTTGATCTATTGGCCTACGATGTGGGGGGAAGGAACAGCTGTTCATGCTCGTCTCATTGCCTGTTGCGCCAGTTTATATTGTTGCTACTGTGCCGCTGTTGCATGACGTCATCTTGCCACAAATTGATTTCAAGGTCGCCGACGCCGCCAGTCGCATTTTCATTTCACTTGACACGTTTGCCGCGATCACCTCCTCCACCTCTCCCTCCTTCTCCTCCTCCACCTCCACCAACTCAAACTGCTGCTGTTTTGTTTGCATTTGTTGTTGAATCAATTGCATTAACCCATTAGTGTTAACGGAATAAACATAAAACAGACATTCAGCACACAGTAAAAAATCATGCAGATCTTAGGCATACTTCAACTATTCCATAATTTAAATTGTATTCGATTTATTGCTCGGGAAAAATAGATAAAAATTCTTTTTTTAATTAAAGTTCATTCAAATGGAATGTACACTAAGAGAAAAAATCAAACTATTCTTATTTTTAATCCAACCCGCTTATGGATTAAATCTAGTAAGGATGGTTTAATTTTTAAATACACGTGTGTTCCAGAATATATAGTTAATCTGTGTAAGAAATTACTTAATTTAAGTAATTCTTATGTAATCCAGAATTTCTTGATTTTAAGCAAGTTTCGTATATTTTAGATACGTTTAGGATGTTTTTTAAATTCTATATTTTTTCTAAATCTATCCCTAATTTTCTTAAATCAATCTTTTCTTAGCTCAATCGTGACTTTATTGAATATAACTGTTCATTTCCAGATGTAATTCCGTCTTTTCCTAATTTAATTCCAAGTTTTCCTTAACACATTCTGTATTGCTTACTTTAATCAAAATTTTTCCTTTAATTATTTTGTTTTCATATTGTATTTTTTTTGACAAATTCTATCTGGAATAATTTTTATATATACTTAATTTCTTTTAAAAATTCTTTCTGGAATAACTATGGCAGTTATTATACTAATACTAATATACTTACTAATAATATTTTACGCCTAGATTTAAGGAGCATTTTAAATAAATATATACATTAAATTAAACCAATAAATATTCCTAAATGAACAATTTATGTCTTTATAAGCAAAATATCTTTCAAAATGTTAAAAGAACAACAAAGTTTTTGTTGCCGTGTAGCAAGAATTGGCAATAAAGTTTGCAATTAATCTATTAAGTACAGTACTTTAGTTATACTAGAAATTCCAGATGATATAGAGAGCAGATAGCACTCTATCTGTGTGTACGTGTGTGTGTGTTTCCGTTGGACTTGTAATACACACAAGCCGTAGAATGAAAAGAAATATCTATATTGTAGTTGTCCAACGATAAGATTAAATTACAAACAAGTCTATAGTATGGGAGTACTAACCGACACAGACATGGAATATATATAGATATATACGTACGTAGTATATACGTCAGTTAATTGTTTAACAAAAGCAACAATTGTTACATATCTACAGCTGTTTACCCATTGTATTACTTTTTGAATTACAGCAGGCAGTGCTAAAGATAAAAATTTATTTTAAACAGATGCTGCGATCGTAAGTTTGAATAATGTTCTATATAAATTCACACATTTGTTGCAACTATTTGTTTATTATCACTTTGAAATACTATTTTTAACATGGGAATTTAAATGTATAACATGTGCTTGTATTTTTTAGACCCTTTACTTTAAAAAAGTAAAAAGGGTCTATTAGTTTAGTGCAAGAGAGGAAATGTGTGTAACACCCAGAAGAAGGCGTGGCAGACCCCACAAAGTATATATATTCTTGATCAGGACGACAAGTCGAGTCGATATAGCCATGTCCGTCTGTCCGTCTGTCTGTCTGTCTGTCTGTCCGTCTGTATGAACACCTAGATCTCAGCAACTATAAGAGCTAGAGACACCATATTTGGGATTTAGGTTCTCCTTATCAGTAAGCAGCACGAGTTTGTTTTAGATTTTGGATACCTCCCCCCCCTTCCCCCGCAAACCGCAAAAAGCTACTGCAGCCACAGCTTTAAAGATATTGATTTGTAATTTGGTACGTAACTAGCTTATGATATTCTCTATTAACTCTGTGAATTTCGTTTCGATCGGATAAGAAACAGCGAACATATGCCACAGACAATTTGTCGCACTAGGCAGAGGGGGGGTGGTGTGCCTTGCATACGCGGGTAGCTTAGTGTGTGTGCGTCTGATTGTGTTTGTATGTACAAATACTCAAAGTAAAGGGTCTCCTACGGTAGGTTACGTCCGACTGTAGCCTCCGTCCCACTGATTTTCTATTGTTTTATCTTAATGGAACCTGCACAACCGATAAACCTAATACACTATGCAACATGGTATATTTTTTTATAAGAAAATATATTTTATTTGTCTTCAGGAAAACGGAAAAACTAGAAGCAGTTTTTTTCCAAGCTTAAATATTTTTAAATAAATTTTTAATCTTTTATTCATAACATTTTAAAATTTTAAATAATTTTGTCAATTTTTATTTTCAGAAAAATTTTGATTCTAAAAAATAGTTAACTTTTATCTATTATTAAATGCTTTAAAATATGATTCAATTACCTAAAAAAACCTAAAATTACTAGAACTTTTTTAAAGTTTGTGGATTACTCAATTAATTCGTTAATTGTTTACCGAATCCAATAAAACTTACCAAATATCCAGATACAAACACACTCTATAAGCCTCTTAAATTTGATTCGAGTCCAGTTAATTTTACAGCGAAAAAGCAATATCCGTTTCAGTTCAAAAGAGTTTTATTTTTCTGTTAGAAAATCGAATTCGTTTAACATGATTGCACTTTATTTATAATTATTGACTGCATTAGTAAAACTTAGACCTAGCACATGAACTACATTATTAATATAGGGATTATTGATAAACGCACATATAAATTATATGGCAAACATTTGTTTAGGGTTTGCAATTTTCGAAAGTTTTCCATTAGATGAAACTTTCAGTTACCTTTCATCGTTCAACATGTTTGCTAAATTAACATTAATCGTTATATTTATTGTTATAGATTAGTTTAGATTAGATTGGCATTCGTCTGACGTCTCTAAGAAATTATACATTACACATTTTGACCACTTAAAATCTGGTTTACGGATTATATAACTGGCATACAACAATTATTTATTTGCTTGATTTAAGCGCACATTGTTTCAGGTATCAAATATCGGTATAAGCTGTGCACAGTGGAGCAAGCTAATATTTTTTTTTAGCAAGATTTTAGTTTTGAAATAATTTTATAATTATTAAAATAAAGCATATTTTTTGCTTTAAATTTAAATTATGTACACTTTATTTTGGCTTATTCAAAAAACTTTAAGCTTCAATAAATTTTGTTGTTTTATTTTTGCTGGCTCTTGCTCCACTGTGCCAGGTAAACAATATCCATAAAAACCTTTTACTGACATCATTTTGTTAATATACTTTTGTCGTTCATTTTGCAGTTGTTTTGTTTTTTCAACAATTTCTCCTGCTCGTTGCGTGACATTTTTAATTTATTAGCATTATCCAACACTGTTCAGATTTAACGGTACGCTGCGTTCGCCTGAAAAAAAATAGAAAATAAATTGTAATATATTTCAATATTTCAATGCAAATCGTCATAAATCTGTATAATCTATATACATAGATGTATTTGTCTGGTATTTAATTGCTTAATTACCCATAGATCAAACGGTTCACTTGATCGAGGCAATCAGCTGAGAGATAGAGATAGAGATAGAAAGAGAGAGAGAGAGAGAGAGAGAGAGAGAGATACAGATAGGAAGATCTGCTGATCTTAACAATTTTTGCCTTATTTTTAGCATTCTCACTTGAATTTACGGTTACTTTTCAGCAGAAATCGCAAAAGGAAAACCTAAAATAAATAAATAACATCGAATTCCAATATGAATACGCGTCTGGAATAAATTTGTAGCTCTCGATGTTCTCTTTAGACTTTATTTAAATGCGCAATTGTTGTTCGCCTATATGCTATAAACAATTCCAACTAAATCGGTGTGGATCGAACTATACAGGTATACATATATATTCGCATAGCTAGAAAAAATTCCAAAGATTTAATAATCCTCATAATCTTCAATGGAAGTGCGAAAAACAACTAAATTAACATAAAATTTCTAGAATGGGCAATAAATCTATTGTTGGAACTAAAAATATATACATAAAAGTTGATAAAAGAAAAATATAAAAAAATCTAAATAAATAAATTGAGTTGTTTTTTAATTTTGTTGCTAGCGTTGCTTTAAAAACAAACTTTTAAAAATAAATATGTTGTTCAGTAGGAAACATTTATGTTAAATTTAATAGACCTCAAGGGAGGTCAGTTTATACAGCGTTTCCGAGATTAACGGAAATATCAGAAGCAATATATAGATCCCTTGGGTTTGATAAACTTTGAATAAATCAGACAACAGTAAAAAATATAACATAAAATTTATATTATTATATTTACATAAAATAAATATTAAATTTCTTCACACAATATTTGTTTTTCAAATACTAATAATAATAATAATAGAAAAAAAATATTTTAAAACTCAACGGAAGAACTTTGTACAGTGGGACGCAACAGACAGTAAAAGATCAATATATATATATAATACTATACCCCATTATATTTTTTAAAGTGCAGTGCTCAAAAATAAATAAACAACAAAAGTCGCTCAAGATCTAATCCTTCAGCAAATCGACCTATATAAAAATAGGCTTAAAATTGCATAACTTTCACAATAATAAACAAATAATTTCCAGTTCTCAGATAAGCAATATTTCTATTCTATTCTATGGCATATTCTCATTAGACGAAAGCTGATATGCCAATCAGTGAAATCGCTCGCTCTCCTTAATAAAGTCAAGCTGTCTAGATATTTATTATTATATTTCTATTTTTTCTCAATTTTTATTTTTTTTGAGAAACAACAAATTGAGCCGGCATGATAAGACAAATTGAAAAAAAAGTGAGTAATCAGTTAGAGAAGCACGAAAAACAAAATAAATGCCTATATGGTATGATATAGAGCTCTAGGCCTTATCGAGCGACCTCAACACATGACCGTGAAGCGAGCAAATTAATCAAAAAAGTGTATATATATTTAGAGAGTGAGAGTGAGGGAGAGAGCAGCTATAGGTGTGTGCCTAATAAGGCTGGTCTGCCATATAGTTTTAGCATAATCTAAACAGCAAATTAAATCAATTTATATTCTACATCATATTTAGACACTGAAATCTGACTCATGACACAAACTTCCGTTGCGAAAACTATACCGAACGTCAGAAATGTTGGCCCGGCCTATCGGCTATATGTATACACATCGGTATATATATTCATATATGAAGACCATAAAACAAACAAACATGCAGTTGGCAGTCGGCCGAGGGAGTTGGCAGAGGGCGGGGCGCGGCACATTATGTAAAGTAAACAAAAACCCATAAAAATCCATTCGAACTGCGGGGGAAACGCCTGAAGAAACCAACGCCAAAGACGCTGAAACAATTTTAATCGTTTTCCGTTTGCCGCTAAAAATGATGAAGATTTTGCTTTTGCATATACAGTGAAAACTAGCTAAAAGGAACTCAGCAACTAACAAATTGTTTTCTTGATTATGTGTTGAAAAGTGAATATAGTTTTGAAGGTCTCTTCTTGAGAAGATTATGTTATTCAAAAACTAAATACATGTATTTAGTATTTCATGTAATAGATCTATTTTCAGTTTCCATTTTTTATAGTTTCGGACTAAACAAGAGACTGTAGATCTTAAGTAACCCAAACTTGTGATTTGCTTAAAAAAAAAGTTGCAAAATTAATGCCGGGAATATTTTAGACTGGGAATTACAATGATATATTTAATATAATTTTAGCACTTTAAATAAAATCAACACAAGAATTACTTTCTACAAAATAAATTTAAATTCAATTTATTTCCCCAAAAAAATGTAATGCTAAAATACTCTCTTAAAAACCCCCTAGATTTCTAAAACTGATTTCATTTATGGATTTTTTTCACGCTGCATTGCAAACTATAATTTTACATAATAAACGACCTAAGTATAATAGTCAAATTAAGTTGTTTTAACTTGAAGATAGCATTTGAAATTTCTTATCGATGGATGGAAAACTGACACATTTTTTTTATGTTGTTAAATTAATTCAGCACTTTTTTTCTAAAATACAAAATTATTCTACAATTTGTATTTAAAGATCATACAATAAAAAATGTAAGTAAAAAGATTTTCAAAACTTAGTTTAATTTAAGTTTATTTATCATAGTATTATCGAATTTTTCACTAGAAAATCCTGAAAAAAACCTAAGAGTTTTCAAAAAAGTAGCTCAAAAGCGATCTTGCTCTATGACAATTTTAAGCCTTACATCAAAACGACAAGTGCGATAGGATCAAACGAAGTTAAAATATACTGAAATATCTTAAATTTAAACAAATGAAATTAGTTAAATGAGACCTTGCTATGGCTAAATTAAATAAACGACCTAAATCATAATTTAAAGTTAAAATCTATGACGATAAAAGCTGAATTAATTGTTTATCGATTGCTTGTTTAATCGAATGCTTGATGGATTTGTTTTAAGCTAACTATTTATCGACAGATTGCCAATCGATTGATTGAAAGATTTGCTTATACCGAGTGCTCACTGTATTTGCATTAGGAGGGCATTCAAGGACGCCGCACCCTAGTCATTTAGCCTATAATCGACGGTGTTTATGGGTCAATAAATGGCGTCTTACCTAATGGAGTGGGACTGCGGACAGGAGCAGGATCCCTAGAGGACGTAGTTGCGCTGCTTTTCGGTGGGCAGGGTGCGATTGGCGAACGAGACAATCGCCGCTGCCGGCTGCGCAATCGATAGGTCCGAGAAGACGTGGCACTGATTGTCCTTGGAGCTGTGCGATCTGCGTGCCACAAACGCAAAGATGGTCGTCTTCTTATCCGGCTCATCCGGATTGCTCCAGCTGCGGTTATCCGGATCGATGGCACAGTGCGAGATGACATCCGCCGTATAGTGTTTGCGGAAGAACTTCTTGCGCGTGTTGTCCGTCAGCGTGATGCCCTGACCGGAGACCTTAAAGTGCACCTCGGTGGGCGTGGCCAAGGGTCGCTGCTCATACATGAGCCGTATGGCCTTGCGTATGGCCTCATTGCCCGTCAGAGACTCCGTGTCGCAGCTAAACAGCCAGAGCACATTTGTGGCTGCCCCGTGGGTCAACAGATGCTGCTGGGCGGCGGTTGTGGGCGCCGACAGCGATGGCACCACATCCGTTTCCGGTATGCGCAGCAGACACGGCAAGGCCAGCTGATTGATGGAATGCTCGTAGATCAGAGCCGAGAGGGAGGTGAAGACGGGCTCATTGGCGCAGCCCTTGAGATGCACGCCCCGCTGCGTTGGCTCAATGAGAAAATGACGCACCAACTCCTGACTGCCCGCGGGCGGTTGTGCCACACGCAGCACCAAGCCATAGGCGTTTTGATAGGTGGTGGAATCGCGCACCAAAAAGGTGCCAGGGGGGGCATTCAGCAGCAAGGCGATGGCATCCTCCCTGGACAGATTCGCCTTGTACCAATATTTGGCCGAGTTGCGGGCGAATTTCACCAGATCCGGGGACACCTCAAAGGTGCTGGCGGTGGGCGAGGGGGCGGAGTTGAGGCGCTGGTAGATGGACTCCGTGTGGGAGGGCGAGGCGCGCATGCCAGAGGCGGCGGCGAAGGGGGTGCGCGGCGTGACCGGAAAAGCGGGCGTCTCCGGACGGCTGCCCGGACTGGGCGTCAACAGATAATCCGATGGAGCAGCAACTGTTGCTGTTGTTGTTGTTGTTGTTCTGTTGCTGCTGCTTATGGAAGTGTCGTGTTGCTTGCTGCTGGTGGCATAAATGGGCGACAGATCGCGACGACTGCGCGCATGCGTCTCCAGCTCGTTCTGACCATAAACATGCGGTTCTGGCCATACCAATGGTTGCTGCTGTTGCTGTTGTTGCTGTTGTTGTTGCCGTTTGTATGTCAGCTCCATTGGCGTGCGCTCCAAGCTGTTGTAACTGTTGTAGCTCTTGTTAATTGTGTGATAATTGCGTTCCACAAGTGTGGACTCCAAGCGCCTGCTGTTGCCAACAGCAGCGCCATCTGGAACATCCACATTCGTAGCGCTCGAATTCCGACTCTGACCTAGCTCAATGTTGCGCGTGTTGTAGGGCTGCGGCGGCTCCTGCAGATTCAGATTGAACTCAAAGTCGTAGTTGTACTTTTGACTCGGCGCATTGTGGCTCTGACGGCGCTGCGGAGGCGTGGGCGGTACACGCTCCCTCTCCCGCTCCCTCTCTTGCTGCCTCAACTGCGCCTGATGCTCGCTGTAGACCTTGTCGCGTCGCTCGCGCAGCAGCTGCTCGAAATCGGCGCGTGGCGCGTAGCGCGAGCTGTGCGCCGTTGCGTAACCATCCCCTGAGCTGTATTCGTCAACGTATCCGGGTCCATAATGATACGTATTCGATATGGTATTGGTTTTGGGCTGCGTGCCGTTTGCCTGCGCGCGATTTCCCAGCGTTTTGCGCACCAACAGCGGGCTGGTTAGACGTGGCTGAGGTTTCAGCATGGCATTGCTCTCATTGGGATTGTGATTGTTGTAGTTGTTGTGGTTGTTGTTGTTGGTTTGGTTTAGGCCATAATCGAAATCGAGAAAACTATCGGCTCGCGTTGGCGTTGGCGTTTTGCGCAGCGGCGGCGTCGGCGTCGTTTTGGCAATGCCATAGCTGAAAGGCAATGAGTTTTCACGCGCGTGATACGGTATACCGTTGCCATTTCCATTCGCATTTCCATTGGCATTTCCATTCACATTTCCATTGGCATTTCCATTCCCATTCACATTCACATTGCCATTAGCATTATAGCTCTTTTGGTAATTATTGTTATTGTTATTGCTATGATTGCTGCTATGGTAGCTGGTGTGGTTGTGGTACTTGCTATCCGTGGACACGGCGCCGTCCGCGCACGTCGACCGCATAGTTTCGCGAATTCCAAGCGACTGATTGAATATCGAGAGAGGCCCCCAACGAGAGCGACGTCTGCCCGCACACACACACGCACACACTCGCACGCTGCTCACACTCACACACACGCGCATGCAACAGGGCAAGAAAAATGAAAAGTCAGCGTTGGCGTAAGCTTAAGCGTGCTCCCTCTCTCTCTCTCTCTTTCTATCGTTCTCTCTCTCTGCATGCTGGTCAACAAACAAATACACTTGAGTTGTTGTTGCGCCTACATCAAAGCGCACAGTGTTGCCAAACATATTTTCAAGGCATTCTTGCATTTGTTGCTTGCCAAACCAAATTTCATTAATTTAATTGTTTAAAAAATTAAAAAAAAATACATTTTGCTTTGCACAAAATTAAAAAATTATTAATTATATTTAAAAATGTTTGTTTTTAATAAAACAATGATATCATAATAATATAATAAGAAGATTATGTCTATAAGGATTTTTTTAAAGCAAGTTTTATAAATAAAAACTATAAAAATTTTAAATAAAAAAAAATTATTTTAAATAAAACAAAAAAAAAAGTTTATATAATAATATAATATTTAAAATAAATTAAAATATCAACAGTGCAAATTATCGCTAATAATTATCAGGCTCCACTGTACATGCTATGTACAATTCTACGCACTCGGAGCCAAAGTACATTTTGCAAAGGTGTTGGCGTCTGCGAGAGAGAGAAAGAGAGAGAGCGTCTTGGAGAGCAACAAATCCAAGTGGAGAGAGAGTCTACAAAAAATGATACAGTGCGAACTTTGCGACAGCAGCGTGCGGTGATGTCATCCCCCCACAAATTTATCCACACACACAAACACACTCGCGCGCACACACGGACGCACACGCTTACACAAGCGCTCACGCACACACGGGCAGTTAATCTCAACGATCAAGCGCACACAGATACGAAGTACTCTCCGTCAATCGGCACTCACTCTCACTTCAGTTGGCGCGCTCTCCACCGCTCTCTCGAACGCTCTCTAGAACGCAGCCCACTCTCTTTTTGTAGTGTTGTAAATTGTAAACAAACATTTCGAATGTTTTTAGCATGAAAATACGTCTTCGTCTTGCTTCCCCCTCCCTTCGTTCAGCTGATGAACCGTAATTGAAACCACGCACGTTTTGTACGTACAAACGTACTTCAACTTTACGTCAATTGAACGCCGACGGACGCAGAGAGGGAGTGAGGATGGGTAGAAGAGAGGGAGGGGGGAGACTTGAGTGCCAAGCATCAGCCATCTGTTCTGAATGAGCGGCCATTGTTGTTGTTAAGTAAAAAACAAAAATAACAAAATTCAAAGCTAGAGCAGACTTCAGACTTATCAGCATTTCATTTTGATTGATTTTATCAATAAATTGCGGTCTATTTTCATTTCAACATCAATGCAGACATCAAGTATCAAGTTGCTTTCCCACTGAACTTTGTAGTCCACACACACATACACACATGCACGCTTGGAACCTATTCACACACACACACACAGAGATAAAGTGGTGGCATCTTTTTGATTTCTCACATTTTTCTTGTAGAAAGTGGAGAAAATTGTAAGCGCACCTTTTGTGGGCACAACAACAACAAGCATGCTGCCAAAGCCAAACTAACAAACAACAAACGACAACAACAACAAACAACAATTGCAACAACAAGCACATTGGGCTCATGTGACGTCAGCTATGCAAAAATATTTGCTCTCTGCAAACGCAAACTGCTAAATGCTAAATACTGGCTAAAACTGTGGGTGGTTTGAGGTCATAGTCAGTGTTACATGCCAGTGCTGCCCACTCTTCACGCCAAATAGTATGGCTAGAAATATGTTCTCAATATTGTTAGAAAAAACCTTGACCCCGAACCAATTCTTAAAGCAATGCAAACTTAAAAACCAATAAAAAAGCTAGAAAATTTTCACCATCAAAGAGCTATTATAATATATTGTAAAATATCTTGAATCAAGTTATATTATGAGCTTATCAACTTTCTACATCTTTTGTGCTCATAAACCATTTTCCCCTTTTTAAAATATTCTTTTATTTGAATTATTTATGAATTACTTTTACTATTTATAATAACTGATGTCATAGATATGTTTGCAATTTCAAAAATTACACATATAAACTGAATATTTTCATAATTATGCCAATAATTATTAAAAACTTTTTTTGTTTAGCATAGTTTTCATTTGAATGTCGGCAAGATTTGAATAGTTCTTTGAATAACTAACAATCTTTATATGCAAAAAACTACATCTTCAGCTAGATATCGTAACATTATAATCAAAATCTTTATCGTTTTTAAATTTAATACATTATTTAACTTTTAATGTTTTATATTTTAAGTATTTTATTTTAAGATACCTAGTTGATTTTATATTTAATTTAATTTAATATAAATAAAAAATAAAATAAAATAAATTCAAATGTTTGGCCTGCATGTTGGCATTTGCAAAACTCCAAAACTGACGGAAAAACGGCTAAATTAGCAGCGCTGGTTACATGCCTCCCACTTACACATGCACGTAAGGCCGCACTCTCCCACACACACACACACACACACGGCCAACCAGTTACATGGCGCTCTCCCGCTCTCTTTGGAGATTCGCTCGTGAGCGCAACTCGTTTACCTTTTGGCGCAGCTTCGAACATCTGTTGTTATTGTAGTTGCCATTTTTGTTGTTTTTGGCAATTTTAACAGACATGTGGAGCCGTGTGGAATGCGTGCGTGTGTGTGTGTGTGTGTGTGTGAGTATCTATGTGTTGATGTGGGAAATGTGCTCACATATGTTCCGATATCGGCGGATTACACACATAACGATCAGCTTAATTGGTTCTGAAACATCAAAAAATCGCTTTATTGTTATTAAATTGCAGCTGGGAGTTGTTTGCATACAAAATGTGACGCCCAATTAGACGCAAAGTTGAAGGCCAAATCAAGCGACGACAGACAAGTTTATGATGGGAAGGGGCAGCGGAGGGGGCACAACAAAGTGTGCACTTGAAAATAAACGCGCACCATGGCGCAATTCAAGAACTTTTCAGTTAAATGTCAAGTTTTAATGCCAATTCTCAGCTGAAAAGAAAAATAAACATACAAACATAAAATTTTGGTTTAATTTACATTTTTTAGTTTGATTATTTTAAACAAATTCCTTAAATTCAAATTACTTACAACTCAAACATGTTCGACACAACTCAACGAATTTGTGGATGTTGTATGGTAATAGGTGCGTGTCTCAGCTAAGCATGTTTGTTGTGATTTTAATTTGATCAAGAACTTTTTAGTTAAACGAAGGAGGGTTTAAAGCCAATTCTCAGTTGAATTAAGCATAATAACTTTAAATTAACTTTAATTCAGCTTTAAGTATTTAGATTGCCAACCCAAGCGAGTTCAAACATGTTGTAGACGCCGCAACAAATTTACAGCTGTTTTATAGCAGAAGGTTTGTGTCTCAGCTGTTTGCTGTGCTGCACAATCCTTGGATCAGAAACTTTTATAATAAAAGTCTTTTTAATGCAAATTCTTAGTTTAAATGAACAAATTAAAAAATAAAAGATTAAACGTAATTGTATTTTATATATTTTTTTGATAGTATTTTTAGCAAATTTCCCAAAATGTAAGCGAGATTAAACTTCTGGGACGCGCAGCAATGAATTTATGGCTGTTTTATAGCAACAGTTGTGTGTCTCGGCTAAGCAGTTGCCTGTTGCGCTGTCAAGCCGCAAGATGGCGCCGGCAAATATGCTTGCCCTCGGTTGTTGTCTAGGCTAAGGCAAACGTAGAGGCTTGAGTTCGCTCTCCGGCCATGCACGTGAGTGTGAGCAGTTCAACCGATCACAACTTGTTCGCCAGCTGATCGAGCAGGGCGAATAGTTGTTGTGCGCACAAAAAAAGGTAAACACAACAAGTTGCATCGAACAGATGCAAATTTAAAAATTATTTTTTAGCTATTCTTTTGCTCATTAAAACCCGCTAAAACTGCCGTTAGAGCCATTAAACCGACTGACAATGGCGTCCGTTTTGTGCAAATATTTAAATGCATTGTTTACGTGCAGAGTCCGTTTTTATTAGGTTTTCCTCGCTCTTATCTCAGGCGTTATATGCTCCTCTCCCCCCTACTCCACCCGCACATGAGAAATGTTGGCATATTCAAGTGATTAATGCGGCCAATGTTGCCCTAGAATCTCTAGGGGTGCGAATGATAGGGGGTGTGCGTGTTAGGAGTGGGGAGGGAGGAGGGGTAAGCACTGCCTAACTTCGTAATTAAACGTGATTAATTGTTTAGTCGGCATAAAGGTAAAAATCGGCGTACGCATGATAACAAAACAAAAGAGGAAATGGAAATTAATTAATATGAAAATTCACAAATGAAAAGCTCTTACCAAACATACGCCAAGCAGCACGACGTTAACATACCCTGCAATGTTGTCAGTATAATAATAATAAATAAATTAAATAATATTCTGCTGTCATAATATAATAAATATAAATAAATTTTATAATATTCTTTTGTCAATGTAAAAAAAAATATAAATAAATTTTATAATATTCTATTGGCATATTATAATAATTATTAATACATTTTATAATATTCTTTTGTCATAATATATGAATTATAAATAAATTCTATAACATTCCTTTGTCATTATAAATCAATTTTATAATATTCTATTGTCATAATATAATATTAATAAATACATTAATAATTACATATAATATTCTAAAAAATAAACATAAACTATTTAATTTACAATGTTTTTATATGTATATGTAATATGATGACGTCACGAATTTGCAAGGTTGCATTTTCTTAATGTTGGAACTGCCAAGCTCGCTCTTCGGAACCAAATGAGCGAACAAGATCACATTTGTGAACTAAATACAATACTTTTTCGACACTTTCTGCATTATTTCAATCGGGTTGTCCACTATACAGATGCTTTAAATAAAAAGAACCATTTTTTAAAACCACAAAAAAATACCTTTGTATCAACAGGAAAAAAAACACCAACCGATATCTTTGATAACTGTTTTTTGCAGCTGTTCAATTTGCTTGCATTTCGGGGCGACAACTTGGAAATTGTTGGCATTTTTGAACCTAACAATGCCAGCTGTAAAATCGCTTTTTTCGGCTACTTTTCGCACCTTTTTCTGCGCTTATCTGTTCCCATTAAAAAAGCGTTTTTATTTCGGCTTGGCACGGCAACTAAAAGCTACACTCAAACAATTAATTTTACACCTCTGTGTTCTGCCTTTAAAATACAATAATAAATATATATGCAAATAATTAAATTATTTATTTATTTTATTTTATTATTTTATTTCTTTTAAATATATTTTTTATTTAATTGGGAATTAAACAAATATCAAAAATAAGATATACAATACACAATTGTAAATTTATATAAAAATCATTTTAATAATTTATTTATTCAATAAAATATATTTTCTTATCGTGGTACAGAGTATGGGAATTGTGGAAGTTGTGGGAATTAAAAAAATATTAAAAATAGCGAATTAATTCATTTTTACAACGATGAATTATATTTATATATTTTTTTTTATTTTTTTTCAAAAGATATTTATATAATATTCGAAAGGCCGAACTGGTTCGAAAAGCAACATATCGCTTATCGAAATGGGCAGCACTTAAACTTGTAAACATATATAAAAATGTTTTAATTATCAATTTTTTATGTGGTGCAGAGTATTACGTTTTGTGGGTAATACAACAAATATCAAAACTATCTAAAAAATCACATTTTTAAAACGAGATATTGATAAAATAAACGACAGCCCGCATTTGTTTAAAAAGTGGCGTATCGGTTATCGGAATGAACACTTTAAATATATATAAAATAATTATTTAAATTATTTATATTTTTCATAAAATGTATTTTCTTATTTTGCGAAATATAATAAATATCAAAAACATCGAAAAAAGCACGAGATATTGATAAAATACTCGATAGCCCGCAATCGTTTGAAAAGTGGCGTATCGGTTATCGAAATGGGCATCACTTAGACTCCATTTTTAGTGCTGCCTGCCACGCTTGACATCAAAGTTTTTTTGTTGCGGCCACGAGACGCATGTGAATTGTTTTTTTTTTGTTTTTATTTGAGTAAGTGAAAACATTTGTTAATAAACATAACTATAAATACTTATTGGGGGCGTGTTCTTGCAGCGCATCATCCAACGGAAACGCGCGAAATGTATCGCATGCAGGAAAACCTCAACTCAAAGGGAGCTCAATCATGCTCGTGCACGAATTTGCTGATTAATTTTATGCCCAAGGACATGGACATCAAGGAGCTGTCCGGGATCTTTAGCAAGTTTGGGCCCATTCGAAATGCGAAGGTCGTGCATCGTGATGGCGTTAGCAAATGTTACGGATTTGTGGACTTCGAACAGCCTCACAGTGCCAAGGCAGCGCTGGAAAGGATAAATGGCATGAAGCTGCGGTACAAGACGCTCAAAGTTTCCTATGCCGCACCCCCCGCAGTCCCGCAGCCGTTGGCCAATATCTATGTGGCCCATTTGCCATTCAACTACACCCAGAAGGATGTCTATCAGCTGTTCAAGCGTTTTGGATCGATCATGGACGTAAAGCTATTGACGAACTGCGACACCCAAAAACCTCTGGGCGTGGCCTTTGTGCACTTCGAGCACATGTCATCGGCTGAAGTTGCCATAACCGCCCTGCATGGTCATTACTTCAAGGATGAGCCCCTCACCTTGGTGGTCAAATTGGCGAATCGGCGCCAAGATCCGCCAAACTCCAACCAGGGCAAGAAAATCTGAAGCATTTGTAGAGCACAACAACATTTCTCCGAAAAAACCTTCAAACATCCAATATTTTCTTACTCAATTCAAAACACAACATGTAAAACCTCAAGGTTACTTTATTATAATACACATTTCATGAATTCATATGGATTTTGTTAATTTCACAATATAAATACTATTACATAAATTACTGTATTGTTATATCCTGTACTTTAGGCAAGCACAAAAGGGTATATTAAGTTTTGTATGAGAGAAATGTATATTTATTCTTGATAAGAACGACGAGTTGAGTCGATAAAGCCATGTCTGGCTGTCCGTTCGTATGAACACCCGAATCTTAACAAACTATAAGAGGTAGAGACCCCATTTTTACACCCTGACCCATAACAAAATGGGGAAAACAGGGTTAATAACTTTGTGCGAATGTATGTTTTATATATAGGATATTTTACATATTTGAAACAATATCAATGTTACACGCATTCTCCATTGATTCTGTAAATTACTTATGTATATTACGATCGCATAACACAGCGAAGATATAATTCGGACAATTTGCTCGACTGCGCAGAGGGGGGTGGGGAAGGGATTTAGTTCACCTCATGTAAGCGCTACATGTATTCGATTTGGTCATAGCTTTCTTCTGTATGTGTGAGGTGGCGATACCCCAGTGGACCAAAAGCTCGTAAAAGATATCGCAAGCGACATTTGCGCGAAACATCGACGAGCAAAACTATCGGGGAAAACACGCAAAGACGATAGTAAAACGAGTCACTGGTCCCATGCTGTCGGTTACGTCCGACTGAAGCCTCGATTGAGCCGCTTTGTCTTTACTGATTTTAAATAATTGCCAATTAAATTAACACCGAATCAACAGCTGAAAATTAATTATCTATAAATAAACAAGGTAAATATTTTGCTTAAGCAGTTGTTTTATTTTCTTAATTACAATATTTGTATAATTTTCTACTTGGGATTTGTTTTTTAAATTCCATGCTGCAGTTCCTGTTGCAAGCTCTTGTATAAATAATACATTAATATATCTTGCTCTCGAAGATCTTACGTGAACTGGCTTGGCAAACAAGCCACGCCCTACTCCAGAGGTTACCTCCGACTGCCACAGGCGCTGCTCATAAATCCGCACAATATATATATATATATATATATGTACATACCTATGCACATATATAATATGCGATATAAATAATGAAAACAAAGGGCACATAAAAGATGAAGATGTGCACGAATGTAGGTGGGAAACGAGTGAATTGAAAATTATTCGCAATTCGTTTGCTTTTCTCATTATAATTGAGTCGCAACTTTGAATTCGATGCCGATTTTGGGGTTCTGCCTCCGTCTTGATTGTGCTGCATGCCACTTGCCAAGGGGCAACAAGATTTAACTTACAGATTTCTTGCTTGCAATTGGACTGTCTGTATATGTAGCTACTTCTCAGCGCAGGGTATATGCAATTTGTAGAGCGATTTGCGACAATCTTACTGGGCAAAAATATTTTAATCTGAAATTAAAACTAATTAGTTTATATGCATAAACAAATTTTAAGAATTTTCTTGAGAATTTTTTGTTTCCAAGAATTGTTTGTGGCTAGATCACAGTTAGTTTTTATAAACTTGTATGCTTTATGGGCAGCACTGCGATAATATAAATCGATAAGCGTTTTATTGATATTGTCATCGATGCTTGCGTGAGTTTACTAGTGAAACATTTCGATGTTTCTTTAGGCTTTTAATTTATTGTAAAAATTTGCAGTTAAGCATAATTAAATATTAAATACAAATATCAATTTTTAATTGTATATATATGAATAACATATTTTTATTACCAAAATTATACTACTAAATATATTTGAGCGATTACTATTTGATAACAACCTAATAGAATCATAAAAATATGTAAAAAATATATTTATTTAATTTTTGATAATATATTACACTTTATTTGTGCTTAATACTTTAAATAAGTTATTATTAATATTCTCAAAAATAACGATAGTGGCAAATTTAATCTACATACTTAAAAAAGAAGAGAGCAACATCGATAGTATCGATAGAGCTTCGATGTTGTGCCAGCACTAATTGATATCGTCTGCTTTTTTACATCGCTTGGCTATTTGTAAAATAAAAATCATATTAAAATTGTAAAGTCTTAAAAAGAGTAAGCGAAAGTCTGTGTAATTATATTTTGGATTGCTGCTTACTTAACTGCAGCTGCCCTTGGGTAAGTGTGATATGAATTTATGGCGCAAAAGCCCCGATATCGGTTGCGTAATGATTTGCAGCAGGTGTTTGCTGTTTATTCGCAATATGAACTAGTTGGGTAATATTATATGGAATACAGGAAATATTTAAATGCTCAAGCTTTTGTTGAAGTTTTTCATATTGTTTTGAAACTTGGAGAAAGGCGGCAAAGAAAATTTCATTTCATTTTCATTTACAGAAAAAAAATGCAAATCGAATTTTCACTTTGTTTACGTGTTTTGTTTTTAGCTTGGGTCAGTTTTTGGCAGTGGTTGAGGGAGAGAGGATTGGAAGGGGTTTTGGGGGGCAAACTGTCTCTGCAGCCCTTTGATAAGCAGATTATGCGCTTGTCAGAGTTTTTGCTTTCTTTTGCGAATATTTCATTTCATTTTATTTGATTTCATTTCATCTCGGCTCGGTGCTGTCTATTGTTATATTGACGTTTGTGGCATATTGTTTTCAACAACATTATCATCATCACAACCCAAAAGGGAAAGTCACAATCAATTTACAATATTCAAATGATGGCCAGAAAAAGATCAGAGCGAAAGATACCAGAGTTGGGACTATTTGATGCCTTTCTTTGCGTCTCGCAAAGTGCATTTGGCATGTAAACAATGGACCAAGTTCTTTGAATAAATAAAAAAATTTAAGACATTGTTATGGGAAGCATATTAATTAAATTGTAGCAGGAATAGACTGAGAACAGTTTGAATTAACCCTAAAATCTACATTTTTTGACCATGTTTGGTTTTTACTGTTTTTTACTATTTTAAAATGAAAATTTTTGTGTTCCGAAAATTGAATATTTTTAAAGGGGGAGAGCTTAAAATATTTGCAATAATTTCTAAAATTTGTTTTCCGATTTATCACTCTAATTTTACTTTTGCACTTAAATGATTGAGGAAAATCCACCCCGCTTGAAAATTGGTTGAGTTTAGGTAAAGTTATGCGCATTCAAAGTTGAGCAAAAACGGCTTTTTGGGTTAAATGGGTGATAATGCCCCCAAATCCAAATTTTTGTGGAATTAAGATCTAAGAGTTGTTAAAGAAGAGTAAAAAATATTTTTAAGAAATGTATTTTCTTATAGAATCTTGAACTTCAACCTATTTGTACGTTCTCCGATAAGAGTAATACGTACTTCTTTTGTGGATTCGCTCATTTATCTTGCTTTTGTCTGGAAAACATTAAGAAAACAGAACGCAACGTCCGACCAAATGCTGATGGAGCATGTCAACCGAAGGCTGCACGTCAGGATAATTAAGAAATTTTTCAGTGCCCATTTGCCAAAGTGCGGAGATTGACCGTCCGAAGGCCGACGGAAGACGGGATGGAGGGGTATGGAAGTGTCCGTTTTCCGCTGGCAACTTTTGCTCTGGAAATTTTCATGTTTTGTTGGTGGTGCGAATTTCGTAATCGAAATAAATGAAAATTGATTGAATTCCATTAGTAGGCAAACTGCTATTTGCAGCCCTCTTTCGGTTTCGGCCTGCATCTTAAATTAGGCAAAAACTAATGAGCCATGCGCATTACCGCAGACATTTGTGGGCTACTTTTTAAGGGGGGTTACATTTGATGGAAGAACTCGGAAATATTCCAACTTGTGGTCAACTATCAATTTGCCTGGCCAAATTATGGGGACCACAGCCATTCATGCGCTTCATTAGATACTGATGGGCCCTTCAAAGAAGCTGCTCGACTAGACATATCGATATAACATGATGTTGTACTGACAATTAACTGCCGCAAAAGTCAATAAGACAAATACATTGGGATGAGAAATGAGTTTTATTACAAATCCATACACAGAGAGAATAGATTGACTAAAAATGTAAAATTAATTACAGAAATGGAGAACAATAATACATTGATGTCGATGTATCAAATTGAGGAGGATAACGAGAGGTGCTGCGACAGTCCGCCGACTATGCCGGAGTTCCTGCTGGTGAAGGCTCAGGTCCATCATGAGCTCAACTGGAGTCCATCCAAGGAGGAGCGTGGACGCAAGCGCCGTAACTTGGAGTTCATTTTCACCGAACCGCTGGAGAAGCGTCAGGCCGACGAGCCGGAGGAGCCATTAAATATCGCCACCTTTCGCCCCCTTTAACCGATATCCATTTAGATATAGAACCGTAGAACCACCAGGAAACTCAGCAGATGGCTCCCTCCGAAAAGGAGCTGAAATAGAATATCTTGTAATATCATAGGCTGAATATCCTTCAATAAATTGAAGCGATCTAAAACCGTTGTGAATTTTTAATATAGTATATATAAATGAATATATAATATATGTATGTTTACTTTTAGTTCTTACAAAATGTATAAAATCAACGTTTTTTTAGACCCTGTACTTTGAAAAAGTACAAAAGGGTCTATTAACTTAGTGCAAAGAGGAAATGTGTGTAACACCCAAAAGGAGGCGTGGCAGACCCCACAAAGTATATATATTCTTGACCAGGACGACAAGCCGAGTCGATATAGCCATGTCCGTCTGTCTGTCTGTCTGTCTGTCTGTCCGTCTGTATGAACACCTAGATCTCAGCAACTATGAGAGCTAGAAACACCATATTCGGGATTTAGGTTCCCCTAATCAGTAAGCAGTACGAGTTTGTTTTAGATTTTGGATACCACCCCGCCTTTCCCCGCAAACCGCAAAAAGCTACTGCAGCCACAGCTTTGAAGTTATTAACTTGTAATTTGGTATATAACTAGCTTATGGCATTATCTATTGATTCTGGGAATTTCGTTACGATCGGATAAGAAACAGCGAAAACATGGAAAAGACAATAAGCGTCAATGGGCAGAGGGGGGGTATGTCGCATGCACGCGCATACGTAGCTTGCCTCTATGTGTGAGTGTGTGTATGTGCAAGTGAGTGAGTGATACGTGTGTGTGTGTACATTTTAAACAAAGTACAGGGTCTCCTACTGTCGGTTACGTCCGACTGTAGCCTCCGTCCCACTGATCTGCCCCGTCCATATATTTTTTTTAGATAATAATGTAAATATTTATATGATAATGTGTATTGAACTATAGGGTTAAATTTAAAAGAAATCGGTTGTTATCTATGCAATTTTTATAAACATTTTACTGTGAGTTAGTCAATTAGTCGACACCAAAAGTCGTATAGTATGTTTTTTAGTTTAATTATAAGAATAATTCGGACGAAGTTTATTTCAAATGTTAGATGTCATGCCCCGATTGATTAAAATCGCATAACAAGCGTAATGTTGAACACAGAAGATAGTTAATTAAAATATATGCTCTCTACTTTCTTGTATAACTATCTTAAACAGCGTTTTAAAATCTGTTAATCAACAAAGAAGTTATTAAAGAAACAATATCACAGTCTAAATTGAAAAGTTAATAATAGATGTCATGCCCCAAGCGTAATGATAAACACAGACAATAGATAATTAGAATATATGATCTCTAATATTATGTGTAAACATCCTCAATAGCGTTTTAATAACGGGTAATCAAAAAAGAAGTTATTAAAGAAACAACATTGCAGCAAACTCTATAAACATGTAAATCCGTTTCCTACTCCAAGCTCAACTCCGACTAAAAGCATTTTAGAATGCTCTATATTGGCTTCGCCCATATATAGCTGGGGGGTATACTTTATACAAGTTGCCAGGAAACTTGACTCCAAGCATGTTCAGCTTTGAGTGGGGATTGACTTAACAGCAACTAAGGAAAAGAGCTTCACTTGTCCGTCAAATTGTGTCAGTTAAATCAGTGCAACGCATGCGTGCAGCATTCATCATCGTCAGTCAGTCGAACACACACACTCACAGAAACACTCACAAACACTCACATACACTCACACATATGCAACCCCACTCACACTCACATGCCAACAGATTGTTGCAAACATATTTTATGTCGGGTACTCTATTTTTTTGTTTGGTTGCCTGCGTTTAACGTTTGGAGATTTTTTCAATTTTTAGCGAAAATTACATCATCACTTATGCTGAATGAGATTTTTGCCTGGTGAATTATTAAAAAATTTCTTTGTCAACAAATCACTTGGTTCGGCACGGCAGCTTGACTAAATAAGGTGTGCCATTTTAACCCCCCATACCCCCCCACACCCAGTAACAGCAGATTTTTGGGTAGCTAAACACACACACGATTTACATTAGCTGCACGAATGTGTTTGGGAAATTTAAAAACGTCGCAAACAAATTTGTTACCGTTAAGGGTTGTTATACTTTTTGCCGGGTGGCATCCCACATCGAAATACCCCCCCAAAAAAAAAAACACCCCGTCCATGCTGGCACCGTTTCATCAGGCAGCTTGAAGCTTGATGATGTATGACTGCAAGGTACAAAATCGTTTTCGAAACATAATTTTGTTTGTCTGACACCTACGAAAGACGTATAAATCTTAAGCTTAAAGCTGTGCGCTGCTTTAAGCCATAACTTGAGAAAAAAAACAAGTGTCTAAGCTGATTTTATCACAAATTTTGTATACTCTAAAGCAGATAATTATAGCTTTTATACCTCTTAGCAGATTACAGCTTTTGAATCTCTGTAGTTGTCAAAGCTACAGATCTGAAATTTGGCATAGTTCTTAATCTATTTTCTATGTGTATACGTTTTATTATATTTTACAAAAACCTTAAACAATTTTCCTGCAAATCAATATTCTAAAAGATAAACAATTTCGAATCTCTGTATTTGGTAAAGCTACAGATCTGAATTTTGGCAAAGTTCGTATTCTATACTCCATTTATATAAATTTTATTAAATTATGCAAAAAACTCAAACATTTTTGTCAAAAACTTATAGTTGTATAACTATTAAAACCAGATAGTTTAAAGATTTTGTATCTCTGTAGTTGTTAATGCTTGAGTTCTCAAACTTGGCAGAGCGCTTTATATATATTTTATTTACGAAAGTTATATTCTATTTTGCGAAAAGCCTAAACATTTCTCTCGGAAATCAATATGCTAAAATAAGTCCTGTTAAAGCTGCAACTGTAAACATTTTCGTGTTGATACTTTAAATATAGCCCTACATATATATTTCATACCGCTCGACTGTTGCATACGTATTTGTTTTGTCTTTTGAGGGTTTTTTTTTCCGTAGGCCTGCGGCAGTCGTTGACAAATTCAATAATTTTTCCCATTATTCGGGCACATTTTTGTGGGCTTGTTTTTGTCTGACTGAGCGCGAGAGGCAAATTGATTGACGTTGAAAGAAAAGACGAAAATCTCTGTGTATCGTCTGCGTGTGGGAGATGAAATTTAATTTGCACCCACACACACACACACTTCTCGGATGGCGAAAAAGTAACGGAAAGCAAGGCAATCGACACCTGCCCGACAGCGCAGACAGACACGCCGGAAAATAATCAAAATAAAATATGGATTTTTCTTTTGCTCTTCGTCCTTTGTTCTCGTCGCCTGAAGGTTGCAGGAAAATATTGTAGGTTGAGCCCGTCCTAAGTGGTGTCTACCAAAGCGCAATTTGTCTTGCCTGCTGCGTGTGTGTAGCTCTATGATAGGCCGTAGTTTTAAGCTCCCCAGCAAACAAGCGGAAGTTGCCCCATTGGGGCATGCTTAGGTGGCGCTAATACTTGAAAATTTGTGTTAAGGCTTTGCAGTTGGCATTCGCGTTGAGATAATGCAGCAAAGCTGCCTTATCACGCATCACAGCAGCAGGGGGCAAGGAAATAGAAGAGGGGGCATGTTCTCTATAAGCCCAAATTGTTGGTAACATTCTCATAAAGGGTTGCCAATGGCATCCAAAGTAGCTTATGCTCTAGTTATTGTGCCTAATCCTTAAAGATAAGCAGATTTCTTCAAGTTCTCAAATTCAAAGCTTTTTAATCTGCAGTGGTAAATATATTTTAAATTATTTAGTATGTTATTGATAGGGTGTCTTGTAATTGCTTAAAGTAAGAAATTATATTGTTTTAAGTTAAGTTTAACCAGAATCAGTCGAAAGCTAGCCCACAGTCGTACGTAATCGATAGTAGAAGTAGCTTTGTAAATCGCTTCTCTACACCTCTACAAAATCAAACAAATTGTCTGTTGCATATCTTTGCAGTTTTCTGTCCGATCGTAATGCAGTTCACATCATCGATAGAGAATGGCATAGGCTACGCCGTTCAGATAAAGTTCGTCGTTCCGATCAAGAATATATATTTATATTTTGTGGGGTTTCTTTGCATCTCATTTCAAACTTTAACTAACATAATGGTATTCCCTTTAGTAAAAATTTTTCCTTTTAATAAAGAAGATGATAATCCATCCATTTGCTACAAATGATTGACTTTGATAGAAGAACTATAGCTATAGCTTAAGTACTCGATTACAATAGACAATTCCGGTATGGGTATAATTTTGTTGATCTAATTAAAATAATAATAATGGAATTAGGAAAGTTTTATACTGACTATGTACTTTCAATAAGTTCACTTAAGATACTGTTTGATTTGCAATTGTTTCATAATGCCAACTGCAATACTACTAGAACTGTATTATTTTGTCTATTATTATCTATTATCGTTATCCAATCACGCATCATAACGCCAATCCAAATGCCACTCATAGAGACGCCAATCGCTGTCAAAGAAAGAGGGAGAGAAAGAGAGAGAGAGAGAGAGAGAGTCTGAAGTGCTGGCAATGCCTCTGGTCGTATAATAATCTTGATTTTGTGGTCAATTGAATTCTTAACTTCTTCAGCTGAAGAACACAACAGGAGCAACAAGAGCAACAAGCGAAACCGCAACGGAACTGGGAACTTGGATAGATACGAGTGTAAGTAACTTGAGGGCGTGCAACATGGATGACAGTGCAAAGTGGACTGAAGAAGGGGCAAAGAAAACTGGGGCAGGATTGAGGGGTGCCAATTGTGGCGCTCAACAGCTCACAACGAAATGACTGACCAGAAAATGTGTTGCCTACTTATTGGCCATTGATTTCTGAAAATTGCCCAGCAAATGGCCAGCAAAAATAGCAAAAAAAGGCAAAAAAGGAAGAAGTAAATTTGCCATTTAATAGAAAGAGCAAAAGAGAATTGGGGAGAGGGACAAACTGGAGACTGAAGACTGGAAGTGAATGCCAAAAATAGGTATTAGCCAATTTTATGCTTTATGCTCTTTATGAGCTTTTCGGCCTGCCTGACTGGGCCTGATTACGATGTGCCGATGCCTTAACCAGAAAAACCCAGGAAAACCGGAAAAAGTCTTTAGCCACAACAATTTTCCAGACAGCCATTCGTTAGCACTTTCCATTGTTATTGTTGTTGTTGTTGGGTTTGTTTCGTGTATGAACATCTTTATGGGTAATTAAAACTTTTGCCCATTTACGTATCGATTTGTGTGTTGCCTGTTTTGTTTTGCCTTGTTTGCTCTCTGAAACTAGCCAAAATTTATTGCACTTCAATAATACCACTTACTCTAACCATCTCTATCTCTCTCCCTCTCTTTTTCTCTCTCTCGATTTGTAGGATTTCCGCATAGTTTTACCGCACGCTCGAACATTATCGAAATGGTGTGTCTGAACTTTTCAGTTTTTGCATTCCATTTGCTCAAATTATTTCGGCTGAGAATGTTTGCTACTTTTCCTCCACATCCACTTGTAATTCTGCTTTCGCCTCTGCTTCTGCTTCTACTTCGTCTGTTTCTTTCTTTTTACTTTTCGCCAATTGCAATTATTTCGCATTCCCCCTTTTTACATACAGCGTGCACTCCCTGGAACTTCTTTCGGCAGTTTGTTTCGCAAAGTAAAAATTGTTTTCTTGGAATTTATTGGCCCAAACGAGTCGTAAGTTGCAAAAACTAACGAGAAACTTGTTGGCTTTAATTAATTATCTCTGGTAAAAAGTAATAAGCGAAGATCTTAAATCAAATTAGACATGGAGAACTGCAATTATATAATAATGCAAACATGAGTTAAAAATATGAGAAAAATAAAATTTAGAGCATTTTATGGAGTTTTTAATGAAATGTGATAGCTTTATGCAAATACTAATTTTTTAGTTTACTATTAAAAAAAATATATTATTGAAATCATTAAATCTAATTTCTTCGATTAATTAAATTTATGATAACAAATGAACACCCGTATGATTATTCTAAGGCTCCCCCATTAATTTCTATTTAATTCTAGCGCAACTTAAAAATGATTCTCACATTAATTATCATCAATTTGTTCATATTTCAATCATATTTCAAACAGTTTACTAAGCATACATATTGATCTATGTGGAACTGCCTGTGTTTGCTGTCTTGTGACAAGAAGCACTCAATTAGCAGTCTCATCAGAGTCAACGGAATAATATATATAGAATATTCACATCTAAGGAGAAACCGTTGCTGCTTCCTCCTTCCTCGGAATCGGTCAGTTTTGGTTAATTGAAAGCAAACAACGCAACGGAAATGTTGGTCAAACACGCACAGTAGAAATGGGAAATCCAACCCCAAAAACGACAAAAAAAATTATTTATGTTTCATATATTGACCATTCATTTCTGGCTTTTAACGCCCGAAACAACAGAGTGATGGAGGGAGGGAGGGAGGGAAGTGGAGAGGGTCAGAGGGTGTGCCAGCGACAATTTATTAAGTCGTGAGCCATTTTTAGCATTTAACATTTGTTTGGCTATGTCGGTGATTGCTGGTGTCGCCTTGCACGGAAGTTCCCTGAAATTGTATCGTCCTGCTACAGCTCTGCGGTTGTAACTTAATTAAGCCACTGCCAAGCAGCCAAGAACCAGGGCCAGAGCTATAGCCAATTGACACGGTGACACCAAAGCGTGCTGGGAGTCAAAGCCGGGGTCAGAGCCAGAGTTATAGTCGGAGTTATAGTCTACCAAGCATATCCTGTATGCTAACATAACTCACAGCTCCATTGAACTAGTCTATAAATGGGTATAATGGCCTATGGGATGCAGTATGTAACATGCAGGAGTTTGAAAGGATTTTGCAATTGTTCTTGCTTATGGGATGAGCAGCTCGTGTATATGAGTGCTCTTGCCCATAAGCAATGCAAATTACGAGAACAATTTCGTGTATTTTTCTCAGCAGCTCTGGATTAGTAAACTTAAAGTTGCTTAGAGTAAGAGAATTTCAGGAGAAGTTAGAAGTGCTAAGAAGATGATCTTATCAGCGCAAAGCAAGTAATATCGATTTGTATAAAGTTAGGATAAATTATAATGTTTTAGTTTAGTTCCTGAAAACAAATTCTTTAACTTCCCAATTATGGCTAGAATCATTAAAAAACTACCTAAAAAAATATTAATATAGATCTCAATTGGATAAGGTCGTTTTGTTTTGTTTATACAAATGAAAATGTGACCAACATTTATTGTAAATAAATACAAAAAATAATAAATTATTTTCTAAAATTAATAAGACAATTAAGTTCTTTTAGATGGGGTTTTTATACAGTGATTTTCAAAAATCCACAATATTCATTTTACGATAAATTTTTAGACAGTTTTTTTTCAAAATAAATTTTTAGCAATTTAATTTAATTTGTAAATTTTTGTTATTATTTATATCACATATGTATAGTGTATACATAATTCGTTTTAAACCAGCTGCCCTTACATTTAATGCCATTTCATGTTGAGACAGCATAATTTTCAGGCATTTAGCTTGACCAGGCCGGAAGCATTTTGCTTAAATGTCTGGTCATTTGTAAATAGTTCGTGTTTCTTGGCCAACACTTGACGGAAATGAGCAAGAAATGAGCCACAACAGGGTGCAGGGTGCAGTGGGGGTTGGTTGACCACAAAAATGTCACGACTTTCACCTGGAATACCATTACAGAGGTTTTAGCCCTTGGCTTGGCTTGGCTCGGCCAAATGGCCACACCAGAAATTAGCACAACATTAAATTACACGATTTGGTCGCTGTGATAAGAGTCTGCCTTCTGTATTCCGTATTATATGCGTTTGTTATGCCTGACATGAGTTATAATCTCGTAATATTTCTGGAATTGAGTGTAGCTCTTCCTAAAAGGGGACTTTAGCATATTAAAAGCGCGGATGTGGAACGTGTTGTAATAAGCTGACTTTATGAATTATTACAGGTTACAATGCGGTTTAATTAGGTCATGAGAATGACAAAAATGTGGGTACAGGGTATTAACAAAGTCTGCCCGACTGTATGTCGTTTTTTGTTTAAGAATTGATAATTCCCTCATGATAACAATATTCTCCTTAAAATGTTTTTGAACAAGTGCTGGCATGTTTGGTTTTATCTGCATTATTTTGCAATACAATTCCTTAAAGCATAGTTTCTTTCGATTTTAAAAATAAAAATTTGTTTTAAAGATTGAATATTTTTGCTAGGGTAAGCTCCAAAATTTGGTTAAAAAAATTTAAATTTTTTTTCTTTGATTTACCATTAAAATTTTCTTTTCGCACTCAAAAGATTAAGAGAAATTCATACTGCTCGGAAATCGATTGAGTTTAGGTAAAGTTATGCGCAATCAAAGTTCGTAAAAATTTAAATTTAGTATACTATACTATGCAAATTATACTATAGCAGGGCGTATTGTGTGAAATTGGAATAAAAACGATTATGATTAGAATGTCAAAAAAGGCTCATTTATAAGCCAACAGGTAAATTAGTTTTGCTGTATAATTTTAGGTCATTTATTAGATCTACTATTTGCCGTGAGGAAGATATGTGAAATGTACAAATGAACTGGCAGTCAGCCGAGTTTGCGTTCATTTTGATAGCAAATGACAGAAGCTCATCTCTTGAAGCACATGCATTTCGCATAAAACTTTGTGCAATTAGCCAAGTTACTTAGCCGGATGTACTGACGGTTGCCGAAGATCAACGCATTTGAGGCCAATGAAGTTTTGCCTTTGCTTACTTTTGTTGCTTTTTGTGGGAGGCACATTTCATTCAAATGGTCTGACATTTGTAAAGCAGCAAGAAGAAGAGTGGCAAGAAGAAGAGTGGCAAGTGGGGCAAGAGGGGCAAGAGTCAGTTAGCCAACGTCCCTTTGGTGCTTCATTTCCATGGGCTGCATCATCAATAACTCATGCCAGGCCAATTTGTATACTTGGACAGTTTTGCGTTTGGCGCTCTCTTGACTTTTGGCCAACTCCTGGTGACGGCGACTTTGGCCCAAAGTCGTTACCAATTCGAAAGAGAGAGAGAGAGACAGCAAACGGCACCTAGGCTCTAGGCATTAGCTCGGACTCTGGCTTCGATTGTGGCTCTCAGGCAACTGAGCCACATTTCAAAAACAGTTTCCAGGGCATAAATCACTTAAATGCCCCAACAGCTCTGCAACGGTACAGTTCGATTTGCTCACTACCAGGCATTATTGCTACCCTTACTGAGGGGTATTATTAACAGATCAAAAAATAAGCTAAAATATACATATACAAAAAACAAATACATACAACAAAAAAAAAAAAATTAGAATTCTAAATTATTGATGTGTAAAAAAAATATAAATTATTGAATCACAAAAAAAAGAATACATACATAAAAAAAAATTGTTTTGTTATTTCAAAAATTGTAGAATATATTTCTTAAGATAAAGAAATAAAAAATAAATGAATAAATATACAAATAATTATTTTTGGCATTTCAATAATTGTAAAACATATTTCTCAAGCTAAAGAAATGAAAAATAAATTAAAAAATATATTATATTATAATATTATAATAAATACAGTCGGATGTAAGTGACAGCAGAAGACCCAGTGCTTTATATACATATCTTCGCTGTTTCTTAACTGTTTTGCAATAAATTAAAATTAAATAAAATTAATAGACCCTTTTACTTTATTAAAGTGATGTTTTCAATATTTAAATACTAAAATAATTTCAATAAAATAGCAAAATTTACTTGATATTTTACATTTTAGTACTACAAACTAGAGTATCTAAAAATGCACTTATTTAATGGCAGGTTTTTCCTGCCGCTTTTTTGTTTGTGGTTCATTTCGTTTCGAGTTTTATCATAGACAAAAATTGATTTTTTGTTTGTTTTTTTGTTGTATTTCTCTTTCAGTGCCAAGCACAAATAACGATAAATTGAGCAAATGTCACTCTGTGCAGCGCCCTGTTTGGAATCGCCAAGCTATTTGGCTGCAGAGTTGAGTTATAGTTGCACTTGATATGTGGCTGACATGGCAGTCATTCGACCCACTCCAACAAAACAGCTAACAGGTAAGAGGCAACAGCTAACAGGTGAAGGGGCTAAGGAGTCGGCCATATCAGTTTAGCTTCATCTTCGTCTTTGGCCATCGCTCGGTTTTTGGGCATATCGTCGCCTAATTTGCGCAAAATTGAGATTTATTGTCAAATGTTTCGTGTGTCTCTGTGTGTGTGGGGGAACCCCCCACATTCTCTTCACTGCCAACAAAAAACTTTCTGCTTGGCAGCAAATCGATGAAATGTTGAACCCCTTCCTTCGGTTGGGAGGCCTTGTTAGCCTTGGCTTAAGCTTTTTGGGTTTCGTGGCGGAATTTTGAATATTTGTACAAATATTTAGCTTATTTATTTATGATTAATGAGCAGCTAATGACTTGCGCTCCCATGACATATTAATGTCATATGGGGAAACATTTTCAAGCTGAAATTTTGGATGGAGCAAAGCAAGTTCTTTAAACTGCGCAGAGTTTTTAAAGTTCATACTTATTTCATAAATATTTAATTAATGCTTTATTAAAATAAGATGATCCTGTATTTTGTGTTTTAATAATTAATTCTAAGTAATTTGATTCGCCTCACTAAGTGTCAGTTACATATCTCTGATATTTCTTATCTGTTCGCAATGTAATTCACATCGATTTAAATATTATAAGCTATCTAATTCAAGAATATTTTAATCAATTTTTCAACTGTTATACATTATAATGAGGTACTTAAAACAAACACAATTGGAATATTATTACGAAATGTTTTTATACCATATTTTATGTATCTATTGCCAACAATACAGGGTAAGGGAAACCCAATTTAAAACTCTCCTGTTCGCCCAACCCATACAATTTAAATTCAAACATATTGCTCTAAAAAAATAAACCTTAACGACAATTTCACGCAACAAATGTTTCGATTAAGAAGAAAACTCATCATGGGGTTGCCAATAAAAAATAAACTACAGAAACGAGCAAAAAACACGCCCTGCTCATATGTGCAGAAAAAAAAGAGGAAAAGGAAAATCTATATGCCATAAGACGTGTATGAGAAAATGTAGCACTGCAAGTGCAAAACCCCAAAAGCAATACACATACGGGAAAACTTTATTTGATATTTGCTGAAGCACGACAATGAATAATAACTACACACATGAACTGCAGCTGGTAGCAAAACAGGGGAACACCCTTTAATCTCAAAAAGGGGGAAGGGAAAAAAGGGTACAGGGGTTGCAATTTTAAGCATGTTACGTAAATAGTAAATAGAATTTTGATTTGCTTTTTGTGTCACTTTTTTGCGAGTAAGTATTGTTTAAAAAGCTACCTCTTTATATCAAGTTGCGATTTATCATAATAATATGGAATTAGACTTAACTTGAATATAAAGATATTGTTGAAGAAGATATATTTATTTTTAAATTTGTGCTTGAATCTCCGATTTTTTAAATAAATATGATAAACATGATATGATAAATATGATAGAATGTAATTAAACTTAACTTGAACTTATAGATAATGTTGTAGATTTATTTATATATTTATTTCTTGAATTTTGTTAAATTCATTTTTTTTTTAATTTCTTAAATAAACTTTTTTATGTATATTTATACCTGAAAACTTTAAAAGTTTAATGTAGGTAACTTTAATTAATTTTTATTATTATATTGGTATTTTAAATAATACTATATCTCAATGATAGTTGGGCTAGAAAAAGAGCTTTTAGTATTACTTTTTACTAAAAAAAAGAGCAATTGTTTTTTAAATTTAAAATGTGTTGAATAGCACCTTTAACTTAAAGAGTTTAATGACGATAGCTTAAATTAATTTTTGAAAAACAAATTTAAATATTAAATTTTAATAAAAATGCAATTGAAATTATAACTTTGTGCATTTTATTTATGCCTTTAGTTGCAATAGACGCCATTTTGCAGCTGCCTGGAAAGTGAGGGAAACTGTATTTATTTGCCATTCCGTAGTGCTACTGTGTCATATTTATCAACGTCTGTGGCAAATAATTTTATTAACTTTTGCAGAGAACTTCAAAACACAGACAGACGAAGAGAGGGAGAGAGAGAGAGAGAGAGATAGAGAGAGGGAGGGAGACAAAGCGCGTAGAGAACTGTAAAACTATTCGTGCAAAGTTTTTGGTAGGTTCAGGTACAGTCGCCGGTTCCATTGTAGTATTTATGTTGAGGCACAGCTGGCCGATGTCTCTGTATGTGTGTGTCTGTGTATATGTATGTGTGTGTGTGTGTACGGAATGCAACTTTGTGCTCTATTACTAGTTTTACTTCTGGTGCTATCTGCAGTGCATATTTTATTATTATGCTTTGCGCAAATAAATAGACTTTTGCGCAAATTACAAAGAGCACAACTAACTGGCGACTTTAAGTTGAACAAGAATGGGCGCAGGTTGAAAGAGACAGAGAGAGCGAGGGAGAGAGAGAGAGTGAGAAAAGAATAGGGAGAATACAGTGCTAGCCAAATGCATCCGATGCCGTTTGTTGCGTCGCTGGCGACAAAAACTTTGTCCAAGATCTAATCAAAAATTCACTTAAAAAGTTTGCACTTGCCGTTGGCTCCATGACCAGACCCCAATGACTTTCCCCTCCCCCCACACACCCCTCGTACACCACCCTGTTCCGCTGCCTGTTTCATTGTTGCACTGCCATTGTAAGGCAAAAGCAAAGTACAGCCAAGTCGGGCTAAAGGCGTATGTCTAATGAAATGTGCACTTCACTGCATCAAGCTAAAAAGTTAAACAATCAGTTAGCATTTCCGCTAGACTATAAGATAATGCTTAAAACCCATAATTTATATAGCAACGATAACAATTTACAGGGGAGTTACAGCTTGATAAGGTGAATGTTATTTATTGCATTTGATAGTTGTAACATAATAATTTGAAACTCAACGCAAAACTGATGTCGATATATCGCTACTAAATTAATTTATAATAAAAGTTATCGATATAAGAATATACTGCATTGGGTTGTTAATCAACACTGTCGAAAAAAAAGCGACGCGCAAATAAACGTGGGAAAATTACATTTTTTTGAGCTTGTTGAATCTTGTTTAAAATATGTATTTTAAAACTAAACAACCAGATATTTTGCTGCAAACAATAATAAAGTATAATTAATTCTTTGCATTACATTTCATGCGATCTTATTCAATGCGATCTAATTCAATGGGAACTTATTCAATGCGTTCTGATTCATTAATCTAGAAATTTTCACACTCTTTTAAGCACAGTAATTGGCTCAAGAATAAATGTAAGAATTTCTTAAACTGTCAACTTAACGCAATCGAATGTATTTATTTAGTAATTGAATTGCGTCAATTTTTCACAAAACTGTCAAAATAACGCTTTCGTAATGCCATAGAAATCTTTTGTAAACCGCACTCGATGCATTGCTTTAATGTCAACATCATTTCCAATTGCAGCTGTCGCTCATTGAGTGACATAAATAAAGTGGCAATTCTGTTGCTGAATAAAAAATATAATCTGAATAAAAGTGGCAACTCAAACCAAATTGAGCAATGTAACTTCAACTTCAACTTCTACTTCTGCTTCTTCTTCTTCAAGTTGAAGAAATGCCCTCCGGTCGCCCCTTCCCATGATCCCTTAGCACAAGACCAAACAATGCTTCGGCAAATTGCAAGAAAATTTCGCGTGTGCACTCAAAATTTTCAAGTGCAACGTTATAAAGAAACTCAGGCTGCGTCTACTGAATTTTTATATACCCTGTGCTCATCAAATATTGATAACGTGTAGGGCATATTTGTTCAAGTATGCAAAAATTTAAATCTGAATTCCGAATGTAAATTTATTTGTTGACAAATTTTTTAAATTTAATAATTCGATTTATTTATTATTGTTGATTCTTGGCATTTGTATAGTTAAATTTATTTTGTTGGTATTAATTTTGAAATCTTTCAATTCTTGAAAATATATAAAGAAAGTTGAATTTATTTAATAATAATAAAAATAAAATTAAATGAAATTTGTAGGGCCCATTTGCTGCAGATATTGGGGATATCCTAGAAATGGCAATACTCCATAATAATTTTATAATTTAAAATAGAAAAATAATTCAATACTGAAAGTGATAGATTCTCAATCCTTTATTTGGTAATTTTATTTTTAAAAAAGTTTTTTTTTACAATTATAACTTTAAATTTTCGACTCTTTAAAAATATGTATAGCATACAAAGAAAGCTTATTTAATTATTTTTCGACTCTTTGAAAACATATTCACCATTAAAAAACCTTCTTCTATCTATATTATTTAATCCAAGCAGTTACAGGGTATGCTGCACGTCGATATGCTTATCGCTTGCATTCTTAGTAGTTTCTTTGTTGAAATTTGCACAAAATTGCAAATAACTTGCAATCAAGGTGCAGAGGCTAGTAACTTTGCCGTCTGAGCAGGGCAGGGCAGTGGAGAGGGGTGAGAAGAGAGAAATGAGGAGAGGTAGGCGCCAGGAGTAGTTCCTCTTGCATTTCCCTAAACGTCGTCGGCGTCTGGAAATCAATTTAAGTTAACTCAAGTCTATTGTTTCAGCGTCTGTCGGCGCTTTAAGCAACTGCTCTGATAGTCTCAGCTGAAGTCTCTTCTCTCAGTCTTCTCTCAGCTCCCCTGATTGTTTTCATGGCATTTTAGCATTTATTTTTTTTATTTTTTGTCACCAGGAATTTTTATGAGCTGCCGTCGCCGACGTCGACAACGGCCTTCTTTCATGGCAGAGACTCGTGGAGTTGCAGCTTGTTGATATTTCACCTAGATTGATACTACTCTGGGTAACTGGTAACTGGTAACTGGTAAATGGAGAAGGAGGGTCCAGGAGGGTACCGAGTAAAAGGAATTTCATTATATGCACCCAAAGCCAAAGGACAAAGACATGTTTTTAATAGTTTCGCATGTCGGCGTTGTGTTTTTTTTTTTTTTTTCGTTGGCTCCACTACTAAAGTTTTTTCTAATCTTTTTTTTTTGTGTTTTTTTGTAGCATACTGAAAGTTTTCAGAATTTTGCTTTAGCATTTTGAATAGTGCTGCATATTTAAGCAGCGAACTCGGCTAACAAAATGCAACCGAAGGTAAGTTGGCTCTTTGACGAAAGTTTCAGTTAATAGTTACTTTTTTGGTTAAATGTTTGTATCTGCAACAAAAGGTTATTTACCAAACAACAAAAAAACGATTTATGCGAAATTGTATAGTATTATAAAATTGCAGTCTAATTTATGCTCATAGAAGTTGACGGATTAAATCCTAGGAGTCGTTACTTTTTGAAGTTTTTGTGATATTGATTTTTTATTTTGCAAAATTGATTTCAGACTTTTTTCGGAATTTTTATTTTATTTTTAATAGGATTTTCTTCTTTGGTTGCTTTCGACTCTAGCCTGTCCTACAGTTTTCTTAGCACTACAAATTCTTTAAATATTTAAAACCCAAAGTAGTCATTTGAAAACTTAAGTTACGAAAATGATTGCATATTAATGAGAGAAAAGATATTGATTACCAGCTGGTTGCTATAAGCACTTGAGAATATCAAATTGTCGATTGACTTTTAAGTTCCCTTCGAATAACTGAAACTATTAGTTCAACATTTGATACACATTTGGCTTGATAAAGTCTATCGTAATTAAAATGTCCAGACAGCTGTTTAGAATTATTTGGGCGATACAGCTGATAAGATAGTGAAGAGTATTAGTCATGCTCAATAGTCCGTTCTCCTATCAGCTATCAGGTCAGCCAGCTGCTGCTGTAACAATATTATAGCTCGTGATATTATATTTTTTTTATGGGAAGCGCCAACTAAAACCGTCTGATAAGCTCGACATTATCAATATGTTTGTAGTTTGCCCTCAGTCATGCTCAGACATTGCTCAGTTTTAATGCGGATGCGAGAGAGCACGGAACATCAAATGGCAGCTAAAATCTATCTGGCAACGCTGCTCTGCGTCATCGTTATCGGGCGGAGTGAACAGGCTTTATTCGAGTTGCCATCGTTTCAAAACTATAGTTGTGATCGAAATGTGAATGGTAAACCCCTGGATCTGCCATTGGTAAGCAGAACACTAAAAAACACGATAAAAATTTATACTAAATATATCTATATATATATTTTTTTTAGCTATCTGGAACTTGGTATGAGATAGCTCGTGTACCAAACATGGATATTATGAGCTGTCTAAATGTCTCAGTGCCGGCAACAGCAACTGATGAAGTGAATTTGGGTTTGGAGTACATTAGCCATATCAATGGAAAGCATACGCCTGTCAGGGAAACTGTTTCATTTCCCTATGATGAGCATACCAAAAACAGCACATTCATTCTACATTATAATACCTCGCTGACACAGATAACGGTCACCTACAAGATTGTCTATACGAACTATGTGAATGTGACATTTCTATGCGGATTCGCCGGCATCTCGCCCATTCCACTGTTCAAGATATTATCTCGGGAGCGTGAATTGGATCCGACCTTGACCGCCTACATTAAAGAACAAATCGCGAAAAGCGGCTATGCTAATCAGGTTCACTGGACGGAACAGTCGCTGGCTCGCTGTACGGCCTCAAGATCGGTTCTAAGTGTGCCAATTATATTTGCCTTGACTGTGCTCTGGGGTCTGACCAAGTGCAGGTTCGGCTGTTATCGCTAATAATCTGCAATTCATTATTTTACCATGTAGTTTTCATATAAATTTATAACGACAAAGCACTAAAAATTTATCTGTGATTCAATGCCAAAAAATTGCGTGTTTTGTTTGTAAATTAAATAACAAAAGCTGAAGAGGTTTTGTAGCATTTTAAACAGAATTTAATACTTTTGTACAAATATATTTTAAATAAATGTATTTTTATTAATTTAAATACACATACACATAAATATAAAAAAAGTATCTGTCTAAAAAATATGAATAATGTAGTCATTTAAATCAACAAATAAACAATGATTTGTATACTTGGTGTTCTTAAAATAAATATTGTAGTTATTTAATCACTCATTCAAAAATCATCTTAAATAGAGCAATGTCAAATAAATTAATCTCGCTTTTCGACTTTTGTTGTCGCTTTTAAGAATATGCCTTATTTTTCAGATGTTTAGAAAATGTTTAATCTTATACCCTGTACCCATGAAATGAGTAACAATAGTTTTAATAACTTTACAGAATCTCCTATTCGACCCGACTGTTCTGCTCCATTTTTACTGGTTTTATAAATTTAAATTTTCATTTTCATTTTCAATTGTTTATGTTAACTACCAGAATTTTCCACAGAATTTAACATGCAGTTCTTTTACAGTTTTTCGATTGTTGTTTAAGCTTTTCGAATGCAACGTTTCATTTTTACATTCTTATTGAGGGTGTTTTAGCTAGAATATTTTTGATATATACCCTACATGTTTAAATACAAATGGGTATGCCAAATTTTACCTATTTAACTAAATGCAATTAAATTTAAATTAGTCATTGAATACGCTATGTCAGGTTAAATAACGTATTTTTTGTAAGGCAATTAATGATCATAGGGTATCTGGGCGTCTATATCTCGCTTTTGTGATGCTAACACGTGTTTTTGATGTAGCTGCTTGCTGGCTGATAAGCGATTTGTATTCACATTAAATCAAGCATGCATATATTGAAGCAAACCGAGTGAGATGGATTTCTATGCAGTCGCCAGTTGATGGTCAGTGGGTTTGAATGGGGCATGGGGAGAAGGGTTGGGGGATTGGGGTCAGATCAGAGGCATGGAAAAATAAGTGCAATTTTTGGTAGCGTGCAACAAAGGAGAAAGAATGAACAAATCAAGAGGGAGGGAACGGGTGTAGAGTAAGTGAAGAATTTTCCATTTTCTTGGCAATTTTCATTTTCATAAACTGCGCTGTGGCCAAATGGGGGCACAAAATGAAGCGTATGAAATGAAAATGCTTTAAGTAGCGCCCCAAAGCAGCATTTAGCTTCAGCTTCAGCTTCATTGAGTTTTTGGGTGCGCCACTGCACAGTGGTTGCGTTCATAGGCGAAAAAGTAAATACAATTATTTTGAACTATTCAAACAGAAACTGGCTTTATTTTTAGCTGATTGTCAAAAATTTACTCATATAAAATTTTATAATGATGCTCATTATTTATTATTATTATATGTATTTTTTTTTTTCAATTTTTTAGCTGCACAACTTACTGAATTTATATAATTAAAATATATTATAAAAGCTTTAACTAACAATAAACAAAAATAAAGTTATAAAATTGATTATTCAATTAAAAGTGCAAGTAATTCGTTTTTTGTGCACGCAATGCTTTTAGCCCAATGAATTACATATCGTGTTATTTATCAATATATCCAGATTGGAAAAATGTTTTATTCTCCGGAAACCTTCAGATGCACAAATGGCATTAAAAAAAGTGAGATAATCACAATTTATATAAACCAGTTCAATTCAGTAGGAAATTAGACACAATTCAAAAGCCACAGACTTGTCATTTCTATTATTCTATTATTCTCTATTAATGGTCTACATTGCATTACGATTGGTCAAGAAATATTAGAGATAAGCTACAAACAATTTGGTCGACAAAGCTGAGGAAGAATTAATCGCATGTAAAAGCTATATTACAAGTTTAATTATCTAGGCAAAAAAAGATAATAAAATTTGACTTGATCGTTTTTACGGGAGCTATAAGATATAGTCAGCCGATATAATCAAATTTTTTGAATATACTTTTTACATTTTTACTAATTTTTGCTGCGCCTTCATATAAGCGGAACCACTGTGCAATGGGCTCCACTGAGCTCCAGCTGCTCTGGCTTGGGGTCTGGTCAGCTGGCACTTGGTCGTCGTCGTCGTCGTCGTCGTCGTCGTCTCTGGATTTGGAATCAATGAAGTGCAAATCGTTGGCGCACTGTGGGCACTTTCATTGATTTGATGCGTTTGCTGCTAGCGTGCGGCTTGCGGTTGTTGCATGCTTGACTTGCCACAGCTTTGGCCAATGGAGGGGCTGTTGCTGTTGCTGTTTACCTAGAGCTAGCCAAGTGAAATTGAAAGCCCTTCCGACTGCCTCCAACTATAATTGTGTTCAGCTTTTTGACTGCCTGTGTGTGTGTGTGTGTGTGTGTGATTACTTGGCCAAAGCCGATTGGACGTAAATCATGCGATGACTGGGCGAAAATGGCGCAAACATGCAAACCCTTTGACCCTCTCAGGCTCCACACAACAGCGAAAGTTAATGTAGCACATAAGCAGCAAAGAGTTAACAGCCATTGGGCATGGTAGGGTTGCCTACGTGGTTCAATTACTTCATGACATTTTCTTTTAATAAATCTGCAGCATGCTTCAGGGCGCAATCAGAAAGAAAGAAAACTAGGCGGGAAAGTTACACGAATTATTACCTGTCAATAAACAACTAAAACCTGCATTTGGCATCAACATTTTACTATTTAAGTTAGGTAAAAAATTACCCCAATTTTTGTTCGGGATTAAACACGTCTTGACTTGTATCACACGCTCGAATCAAGCTCGTTATTCAGCGATGCGTTGACAAATTAAGCAGCTGACAAAATCATATCAAGAAATTTGCATAGCCAAGCGTCTGTCCCAATGAATGTCAAGTTAATTAAATTTAACAGACTTCCACACACACACACACACACGCACACACCCACACACTTACAGTGGGGTAAATAGCTGAAGCTGAAGTATAAATGTGACCGTGATTGCGATTGCTTTGACTGCGCCACAAAATATGCGCGTTAAGTAACATGTTGATAACAGAAGAGTATGTTCCAGTAGAGAGCGCTCAAGCAATATGTAAAAACTGTTAAACCTGTATAATACCCTGCATTCTATATTTTATATAATGATTGTTCTTACTTTCTTATGCCTGAGGACGAACGAGGTAAAATCTGCAATATTGTTTCCTTAATAACTTCTGTGTTTATTTACCAATTTTAATGAGGTTTTTAGAATAGATCAATATAATGGCATAAAGTATATATTCCGAATAACAATCAAATATATTCAATATTACGATTGATATTCGGTTTAAATCAAGTAGGGTGTGGATGGCGGCAGTGTTTGAAAATGTAAAATCAATCTATTTTACAAAATAAATAGCTCAAATTATACATGGTAAAATTAATTTATTTTTATATATATCTCGAATTATAAATTCTTGTCAATCTTGCTCAAGCTGCGACAACATCCAAAGCACGGGCCAAAGCAGAAGGAACAAGCGTTGGCAGAAGCAGAAGCTGGAGCCAAAAAAAAATAAGGAAAACCCAGCGATTGCTCGTAAAAATCAAATGAAAATCGATTGACGTTTAAAGTGAAATTGCACAATGTTTGCAATAAAATGTTGGCACAGTAAAATATATATATGTATGTATATCGCTCGGAGTCGTTGCAGTATGTGCTTGCATTCGCCGGGTTCGCCCGTGACCAGAGCAGGGTTGCCAAGCGCAGGGTTGCCAGGCGCTGCTGAAATGACGAAGATAAAAACGCAATCAAACAACAACGCAAGCAACAACAAAATGTCCTGCATGTGGCAAGCAGTAATGACACATGTTTGTATTTGTGCTGTTTGTTTGAACTTGTATGTGTGTGAGAGAGAGTGTATGTGTGTGTGTGTGTGTGTGCAAGTGTGAGTGTATTTGGCAGTGTGCGTAAATGCACTCGAGCACGCACTGCGGCGATAAAGGCAACGATAACGATAGCAAAACCAACAAAAAAGTATTAAGCCAAAGGATTCTCGACTTTTCAAATACCGAATACTCTGAAAACTTCAATATTTTGTTGTATTTTGTTACTATTTTTTTGCTCGAAAATAAATTTTTTTTAGCTGCATATTTAACAGCATATTTAACAGCTGTGCTGTTATTAACATTTATGTATTATAACCAGTTTCAAAATTTTATTTACGCCTAATTTTATTTTTGTTTATTATTTTTTAAGTGTTCATAGTATGACTATAAAAAATTAAATTATTTGCAGTCTTCAAATTGTTACAAAAATATGTAAATAGTATCATCACCAAATTGATGAAGTTGTTTTTGTATTTCATCAAAATTGTAAATAATAAAATAGTAAATTTTATGACTCAGAACAAACTAATTAAATGTTATTTATTTAAGTAAATTTTTAATGAAATAAGGATTGTAAGATAATAAAATTATAAACAACTTGACAACATTTAATCTATACATTATATTTAATTGGGAAATAAGCTTAGTATAATTACAAGATAAATATTTGAATTTTTAACAAAACAAATATATATTTTAAAAATAAATTTATTTGGCGGTATTTCCATTTTAAAACTTTGTTACAAAAATTGTTGCCCCAAAAAGCATCAGCACTATGTATTTTATGTAATTCTTATATTTTATTTTCATATTTTAGTAAAAGTGTGACGAAAATGATGCGGAAATTATAATACTCTTAGTTCATAAGTCACATTTTAAGCTCAGAGCAAACGACAAGGATGTCAACGCCAACGGCAGGGGCAACAACAGCAACAAAAGCAACAACAGAAGCAACAACAGATGCAACAAAAGCAACAAATGCAACAGCAACAGCGAGAGCAAAGCGAAGTTAACAGTGTTAAAGAGTTGTCATTGTGTTGTTTGCCGAGTTGTCGTTGTATGTTGCACTTGTTTGGGCTGCCACTGTGTAAAGATATTGCACTTGCAACTTGCAACTTGCAACGTGTTGAAGTGGCGCCTCGGTAAAATTGTGTCAAACTGTGATTGCATTTTTGTGACTGACATTCAATTGCACTCCCACAGCATGTTTGCCTTGCTGCATGCCCCCGCTCGATGCCCCTTCCCCTCTCCCCATCCCTCCCCCTCTGTCTGATTGTGTTAAGTGCTGTCACACACAATGCTGCAGCTTTTACAACATTTTAAATGCTATCGTTTTGTGACTGAATGCGTTCTCCATTGAGTCGTTGCTTTGGCTTACGTCAAGTTCAATGCGAGCCAAAAGTGAGGCAACAACTGCTTAACATTTGTGCTCTGACATCATAAAACATTATTGCTCTTGATATTGTGGGCAAACTGATAAGAGAAATAGCTAGAGAATACTAGAAAAAAGCTGTAATAGATCATAAACTATTAGCAGTGAGACCGATAGATTATTGTTTTAATAATCGAATGCATTGATAAAAATTTAACAATTCTTTACGAAATACATATTTATTTCAATACTGTGTTGATTTATTTATTTATTTTTAAATAGCTGTAAATTTACATATATCAAGATTCAACTAAATTATGTTACTATTTATTAAAAAATTATTAACAATTAAATATTAAATTCAGATATATAAATAATCTCATCTAATTTTAAAATGTTTTGTTTTGTATTATAAAATAACATTGCTTGTATTCACCAGGTTACCGTTCGATGGATCGATCACTCGATAACCGATAAATAAAATAAAGAATTTCTAAATTAGAATCTTCTACAAATGCTCTTTAGTGTAAATTTGGGGTAATATAATCGTAAGGTTTAAAATTTTCAATAATTTTTATACGCTGTACTTTAAAGTACAAAAAGGTCTATTAAGTTAGTATAATTGGGAAAACACATACATATATAACAACCAGAAGGAGACGTGTCAGATCTCATAAAAATATATATATTTTTGATCTGTCCGTCTGTCTGTCTATCTGCCTGTATTATCCGTCCTTAGATAATGCTAAGTGCTTTTGATAGTGCTTATAATTTGTACATATTTTTAAAACACAAAGTACTGTAGTCTTCCGCATGACTAATCTGCTCCGTTTCTATTAGTTTGTTTTTATTTTTATATTGTTGCTAAGCTTATCACATTATACTACTTAGTTTATATGTTTTGCATGACTTTCAGCATTGTTTCATAAATAAATGGGAAAGTTCACCACGTTTTATTCATGCAAACGATAAGAACATTCATTGAGAAACTACAACAACTCTATCGATTGCGATTAGGTTAATTGTTTGTGTACTTTACAAAAGTCAATAGTGTGCAACTTCCGTATACCTTCTAGGTTTGGCTTGATAATGGCTTTGCTTCGTATGCTGTTTCTATTCATGATTATCATGTCAGTTTGGCAGAGCTTAGAGCTGACATCGAATACTCCGAGTGTCATGGAAAACAAATGAATTGTGCCCAAAAAATCATTCGCTATTCCCAAGTGGAAACCGGAGAGCAAGAGGTAAAAGGCTAAGTTGATAAATTGTTGCAATGGCAACGGGTTCAGATAGAGAGAGATGGGGGGGGGGGGATGGAAAGAAATGGCGAACCTTTGGCAGTTCATAAGCAAACGGAAGCAATAATAAACTTGGCAATCAGTTGTCAGTGCGTAATGGAAACTCTGCAGCCAGAGAGGAAAGCTGGAAAATGCAGCCGAGACAGAAGACAAATGATTAGCCAGAACTCACGTGCAATAGCCAGAAATAGAAACTGGGTTAAGCACACTGCGTTGTGCTCCGAAAAAAACGCGCGTGATCTTTGCTATAGAAATATATATATGTGTATCCATACATGTGTGCAAAGTCAAAAGCTTTTTGGCTATAGATACACTCAGAAAAATAATAGGTAATTTGTTCTAAAAATATCTCCTAATCGAATCTTGTTTTGTTCTAGAATATAGAATCGCGAAAGAATTCAGATTAATTAAATCAAAAATTCGGCTGGTCTTGAATTAAGTGAGGTAAAAACTGCAATGTTGTTTCTTTAATAACTTCTGTGTTTACTTACCAAATTCAATGCGCTTTTGAAGATAAATCAATATAATAGTATAAATTATATATTCTGAATGACATTCTTCTATGTTCACTATTACACTTGTTATACGATTTTTGTAGATTAGGGCCGAATTAAATTCCGAGATCTTAGCGTTCACAAAAACGAACAGCTGACAGCATAAATATCGACTTAGCCTGAACAAGAATATATATACTTTGCTGTTATTAACGTTTTCACTACAATTGTTTATAGATACAAAGTCTACAAATGATTAAATTAAATACGAATCGTTAAATATTTAAATCTATAGAGTTTATAAAAATTAGAAATATGATTTGATATTAAAATGAAGAATCTTATTCTTTTTCCTTAATCATAAGTTTTCTGTCTCATTCAGCTATTCAGACCACAAATTATTGATACAAGTGCGAAAACTCTTGATTTTTCTCAGTGCAGGTAAAATGGCCAAAAAAATAACAGCAACAAGATTGACCATTTTTTAAGAGAAGATGAAGCAAAACACCTGCCGCCTCCCCTACCCTGCCCCTGCCTCCGCCCCAGCCACATCCAAAAGCTATTCAATATGCTGGGCACGTGCAACTCTGCAGCAGCATCAGTTGCTGTTTACGGCCACGCCCATCATGCTGCAACGCTGCAGCCCTGGCACAGGTCGTAAAGTGACTGCTATTTACAGAGGACACAGCCCAGAAGTTGAGTAATGATGACTATGATGCTGCTGCTGATGTTGTTGCTGTTACTGTTGTTGCATGCCCCTACCTGGTGCACATGTGGCAGCTGCCATCTTGCAGCAGGCAAGCTTCTTAGAATGCATCCGGCGTGTGCTCTAGGTCGTGGCTTATGCAAATATGAAACACATATGCAACTGATGGAGTCCATAAGATTGAAACTGGGGCGTTTGTGGCCAGATAACGCATAACTATGCCTGACTTTTGAGCTTAAACCCTTATGGATTCACATGTCTTGGCTGCAGATTAATTTCAATATGCTTTATGGTTATAGGTATAGTTATGCTCTTATATAACTAGGCTAATAGTGAAGAAAGTTTAAGAAAATTATTGTAATGAGCTGCATTTATGTTAACATTAATAGATTTATTTACTTAACTATAGATAAGTATGTTTATTTGGAACCGTCAGAACTTTCCTGCATTTTGGGCTTCGTAACATCCGTATATTCTCAATATAGTCTCGAAGATGCTGCTGCCTTAGACCTCGGATCAGAGGCATAAATTTGAAAGCATAATATCGTTTGTGAAGTATTTACTACACGGATGAAGGAAAACCCAGGAAATTCTAATCAAAACAAAAAGGTTGTAATAATTTGGACTTATTAGGGATTTGAGTTGGGAAATACAAGTTACAGAAAACTTTTAATTACTCATTTTAAAGGATTGGTAACATTTATTTTTAGAACTTTGAAATGCTTGTAGATTCTACATTTTAAACTTATTTAAAATGTCGTCAAACCGACTTTACCTAATAGAGTTCTCTATATTTTTCATTTAATCAGATTACCGCACCATAATTTCGAAATTGCTTTATCTATATTTTCTTCAACACAATGGCGAATCACATGGAACAGTTTTACGGTACAGCAACTCTGTATAGGTTCACTTAACTGTTCGCTGGCACTGTGGTAACCCTGGCAATGATGTACCGTTAGCTGTCATGCAAACATGGCCATATTGTCACAGAGGCACGTGACGCACTCGTCGCATTATGAAGTGTACGATGGGGTGTCCAGTGAGGCGTGTCCTGTGCATAATCGGGATTTGCATGCATCAATTCAAAACGTAATGGCATTACGACAATGAAAAACATCAACATTAGCGGAAAGAGAGAGAGAGACAAAGAGAGAGAGAGAGAGAGAGAGAGAGAGAGAGAGAGAGAGAGAGAGAGCACCAACAACTGTTGAAGAAGCAAACAAACAGACACAGCTCTCGATCACTTTAAAAAGAAATATACGGACAGTGAGAAAGATATAGAAATCTAGGGAGAGAGAGAGGAAGTTCCCTGTCCAGTTCCATTTCCATTTCCCAGCGGAAAACACAACCCACAACGATTCGATGCAGTTGCTTTGATGCGGAAAATGTTGTCTTGTGGCCAGGGGCACAGCAACAGCGACCTGACAACCTTGACGACCAATGCACATGGCCAGGGTTGCCGCACAGGTCGCGTGTAGGTCTAATAAGCCTAATGCACTTTGGGACAGATGAGGCGGGGGAGGTTACGGAAATGACTAGACAATATTGGTAATATTTTAAAGTGCAGCAGGCACACGACCCAGCGAACGTTTGTTGTCATAAAAACGATTTAATTAAATTCATATTTGACCAAAGCATCAACGTTGATTTATAGCAAACTAGGGGAAGGATGGAAGGTCTCTATGGCAAGCGAGGGCAAAAGTGAAATTATTAAATGCTGATGTTTGCTTGCATTAATCTAATTGGATTGCATTACTCGGCTGTCTGTCTGCCTGTCTGTCTGTCTGTATTTTGATCAACTTTTAATTGGTAGCAACAGTTCAAGTTCTTGCCGAAAAAAAATGCACATACAAGCTAACTGCATGAAACTGTCGCTAGGTGGCGTCTCACACGCACTTAACTTTTTACTATGTTTCAAAGTTGCGACATTAATTTGACATTTGAATTTAAATTTTTGCGACTGCAAAGCGAAACTTTTACTGACAGCGTATCCAAAAAAAGCTTAGGTCACCAAAAGTTTACTTTGGTATTTTGGCAGTTTAAATATAATACAGTTAAAGTTTGTATTAAAATTGTTAAAGTTAGTTGAAATTTCTGTCAAATTACGTAATTATTTGGTGCTTTTGTACAAGCAGTAGGTGGTGTTCGACTGTGGTGTTTTTGGATTAGTAATGATATGTTTTAGAACAGATAATTTTTATAAGCCATTCTGTAAGTAGAAGCTTGAATTTGATTTCATCCGTCGTTACATCCGTCTAGTCCTCAGGGTGGCGTATGGAATAAGTGTCACAACCTTACTAACCTAAAACACCTTGTTCTGTTGAGTCGGATGTAATTGATATCTTTAACTGATAGTTACCTGCAGCTAATGAGTTTGTTGTCTTAAAAATCCAACTGATTGCTAAACAAAGTTATCAAGCTATCCAGTTATCATTTCATGCAGTTGGCCAGTTAACGTGTTTGTCTTTTGTTTATGCGCAGAACTTTAAAATGCGCACGTTTATAAATCAAAAGTGACTTTTAATTAAAAGTTCAAGTAGCTGGGGAGCGGGAATTGTAGCATGCATAAGATGCTGACGCCAAATGTCGTGCCGTTGTCCTGTCCGCTGGCTTAATTTTGTTTTGCCTCTGCACCCTCATAAATCACAACAGAGGACGAGGCAGGCCAAAGGGGAGGTAGAGTGTGGAGTAGAGTGCTGAGGTTAAGAGTGAGGGTTGCTATTTCCCTTCCTCGCCATTCCCTTTATATTAATTGAAGGTGCAAATGCGACGTACTCGCACCCCCAAAAACGAAAAACAATAAAGGACACATAGACTGACAAACGGATACCGGGAAGGAGACGGGAGATGGAGATTGGGACCGGATGCCAAGCCAGCCGAGTCGAATGCAAAATACGCAACAGTTTTTGATGTGCGTCAGGGGAGTTACAGCGGATGTCTCGATTGCATTGCAGGAAGGTAGCAAAACCTTGACTTTGTCATAAAAATTGGACAAGGGTTGCTGCCAACGCCCCTTTCGCTGCTTGGAGGATTTGAGGGTTGGCATCTTTTGGTGTCAACTTCTTTTGTGCCGTCAAGTTGAATTATCATAACCAATAATCATAACGCAGGGTAAAGTGCATTAGTTGAGCTGAAACCAGAATGGGTATTTTGGGAAATGTGATCTGGTTTCTTGGCGTGTTTTTTATAATTTTTTGCTTCCGACCTCTCATTGGGGAGTTTTTAAAAAACTGCAACTCAGTTAATTGCGCGACACTTGGGTCTTTAAAGTCCATCTCTGGCAGGCCAATCAAGGGTAGCGCCATGGATTTACGCTTGGATTAGCATTGTGTTTTTATAATACGCGGATATAAACAACAACGATGAGTCAAGTGGGTTTTCTTGTATGGTAGCTGGTGGCTGAATTGGGCTGATGTTATCAGAAGGGTGCTGACAAAATAGATGCCATAAAGATAGGAGTTCAGTTACTACATTTATTTTTGCCTGTATTGTAGGAAACTAAAACAGTTTTTGAAAATTATGGTTAGGTTTGGTCTAAAATAGATTTCGTATTATATTATACATTTATCAAGGGTTTGCAGTGCCGACATTTGCTTAATTCTCATTAGAATACAAGTAAATAATGTCTGTCAGTACGAAACAAATTATGGCAGCCTTTGAAGTTGGCGTAGAAATAAGCCAATTTAACAGAAATGGAGATAAAGGTTGAATGAAGAATAATAGAGAGAAGGAGGTTGGTGAAAGTGAACCAGTGAGGACAGACGCGGTCAGTAGGGCGTGCCAGACTATTAAATACCCTGCATTTTAAACAGACAGACCCGGCTAGATTGCCCTGATCAAGAATATACATATATACTCTGCCTAACCTTCTTCTGGACAAAATTATTAACCTTGTTTTTACCCATTTCATGGGTACAGGGTACACCAAACAAAAATGCAAAAAAGGACACATAGAGCGAGACACAGATGTAACTGTAAGTTGCATGAAATTATGCTTTAATCTAATTAGCATAATTTGGCGGCAATGATGTCGATGGGCGTTAGAGACACAGCGAGAAGCCAGCGAGTGCTATGAGTGCTATAGCTGCAGTTTGGAGCTTTATCCGGGGCGGTCTCTTTCACCATGCCCGGCCACACAGATCCTTTTCGGTCGACAACAATTGAAATTGAAACTGCATTATGCACAGTAACAACGGGCAGACAGACAGAGATGTCAGTGTTGTTTGGCATACCCTGTTTATTTAAAACAGAAAGGGTTGTTTAAGCCATAGAAAAAACTTGACTTGGTATTTTTCAACAATATTTAAAAGCAATAGTTCAGTGTACCAACAAGATATGATAGTTATGTCTCTTGCTGGCCCAACTCTCGCTGGCTCAACTATCGCTGCGAAAGTCTTGCTGGCCGAACTCGCACTGTCCGAATTCTGGCTATCCCAACTCTTGCTGGTTGAACTCTCGTTGGCCCAACTATCACTGGCCCAACTATTACTGGCCCAACTCTCACTGACCCAACTCTAATTTCCTAAATAGTAGTGTGTAATCTAAATTATGTCAAACTTGTAAGCACATCATTCAATCAGTCGAGACAAAGAGTGTTCTATTAACTTTTAGCAAAGTGTAGTGGTTGATATGAGCTTATTTTGCACTCACTCCCGACTAGAGGCTGCTTGTTGTGTGCTGGCTGTTGCCGCTGTTATAGTTTTCCACTCGGAAACTTGTTTTTATTGTTGTTTGTCGCTTTTGCATTTCATTATGGCATTTTTGGTTACATTTTGCGACGCGTCTGTTGTCGCTTCGTACTCGTATTTGCATTGCTTTTGTTGTTAATGCCATTTTGATTATGATTATGAAAATTTTGTTGGCTGCATTCCCTCCCGCCCGCTGCCACTCCCCTCCGCCCCTCACTTTTGTGCCCTCCTTACTGTCCCGTTGCGGCAACAGTTTTGTTTACATGGCTCATTGTTTGAGCATGCGGCGTATCCGCAGAACGATGTCGTCATGGTCCATGCCGGGCACAAAGCTCACTTAAATTTATATTTAAATTACATTTGTTTATATCCATTCTACTTAAGAGTAAATCGTATTTCACTCGCTCTGCCTTTGTCTAAGCCAGCAACGGTTTTCGCAGTTTTTCAGTCCGTGGACTGCAGGGCTTCATTTCCTCCGCTTTTGTGATTCAATTATTGTAATTTATGAAAAGGTTATTTATTTATTTTCTGAATTTTATAAGATTTAAATGAAAATTTAATTGTGTTTAACAAACATTTTAAATTACTTCTTCTCGCGAATAGTATTAAATAGACTTTGTGATTTATAACGTACTGAAAAGCAGATGAATGCTATGTTTGTTTTTGTCTTTATCTCATTCTCTTTATGACTAAAGTATTAATTTAAAGTATTTATTTACTATTTATTTATTTATTTAATGTCAACTATTTGCAGTCGACAAAGCAATTTAGAAAGCTTTTAATTAATTATAAATATGCAATTAAAAGTTACAATGTAAATATTGTTTAAAGGTAAATAAAATATTTTCCAAATTTTCCTTAATGCCATTTAACTTTACTCCATCCTATATCTATTATAGATGACTTGGATTAATATGGTATAGCTTTGATCTTAGGTCTTGCAAAAAATGCAAAAAACCGTTCTTTAAATAATATAATTTTGATTGTAATAGTCTTTAGTTTAAATTTTTAAAGTCAAGGATATAATCGTCTTTTTCCATACCTAAAAGTCTATTAAATTGAAAAAATTCCATCACTTTATAAACTGGAAGCACATGAGCTAAAAGTTATTGAATGGAAAAAATTTAGTTATTTTAAACTTAAATTATGTTAAAATAAATTTGAATAAATTGGTTGCCAATTTTATTGTACAACATTTATTCATCAATTAATTACATATATGAAATAAAATTAAATGTAATATTTGTGTCAATTAGCAAGCGGCAGTAAAACACAATTCAATTAAGAATAGTTCAAAAAGTCAACAATTTTAATACATATTAAATTTTTAAAAAATTATTTATTCTTTTATGCAATTTGACTTTTTGAATAAACCGACTTTTTGTGCTTAATATTTTGCGCTTTCATTGGACTCAATGTCGGGGGGAAGCAAATAAATTTAAGAGCAGGCTTTGCATATGGAGTGCATAAATGAGTTTTAATGCGGCTGCTTTTACTTACACACTGCTCCATATAATTACACTTGCAGAAATGAACACTGCCAGAAACAATAAGGTATTACGGAGCAGGGCAGCCGGAAGGGACAAGGGGGGAAAACAGCTGACGACGTCGCCGCCATATGCGCTCACGTATTGCACGTATCATAAAAAGGATAACAATATAATCAGCTTAATGAGTGGCTCTGAATGCTCCACAGTGCGCACAGTGGATCCATGGATCCATGGGTGCCACGGTGGGTTTACGCGCCAAGAGCTTACACTTTTACATTTTTTTTATGCACTGCTTTGTTTTTGGCTTCGTGAGAGGGTGAGGAGGAGTGAAGGGGAAAAGGGAGAGGAAAGACCGCCAACTGTGCGTTTGTTGCTGGCTGCTGTTAAGCTTTGTGTAAGCAAACGTACGTTGTCTACTGCAAACTCCCCACTGCTCAGCCTTTGCATTGATTTACGCAGAACGGCAGAAGGTACACTCAGCGAAAAGTAGTCAGAATCTGTCTTGTTTTTCATTAATTCCATCAATCCAAAAATTGTCGTGAACAATTCTAGAAAGTTACTACTTGATATTTCTTGGTTTGAGTAAGAATCTTACTTACATTCGAAAACAAAAGATAAACTTGAATCAAGCGGCATCTTTCTTAACTTTTATTGAAGATTGATGTTGTTGTTAAGGTTAAATCACAACCTTATTCACCTCTAAGCTTCACTGAGTTCAAAAAATAATTATAATATGAAAAATAACTATTCAAATTTATAAGTACATAATTTAAAATAGGTCTAATAAAAACTGCAAACACAAATTACACAAAAACAAGACCAAAATATAGGGACGGGGCAGATCAGTGGGACGGAGGCTACAGTCGGACGTAACCGACAGTAGGAGACCCTTTACTTCGAGTATATGTACGTACAAACACAATCAGACGCACACACACTAAGCTACCCACGTATGCAAGGCACACCACCCCCCCTCTGCCAAGTGCGGCAAATTGTCTGTGACATATGTTCGCTGTTTCTTATCCGATCGAAACAAAATTCACATCGTCGATAGAGAATGTCATAAGCTAGTTACGTACCAAATTACAAGCAAATAACTTTAAAGCTGTGGCTGCAGTAGCTTTTTGTGGTTTGCGGGGGAAGGGGAGGAGGTATCCAAAATCTAAAACAAACTCGTGCTGCTTACTGATTAGGGGAACCTAAATCCCGAATATGGTGTCTCTAGCTCTTATAGTTGCTGAGATCTAGGTGTTCATACAGACGGACGGACAGACAGACAGACAGACAGACGGACAGACGGACAGACGGACAGACGGACATGGCTATATCGACTCGGCTTGTGGTCCTGATCAAGAATATATATACTTTGTGGGGTCTGCCACGCCTCCTTCTGGGTGTTACACACATTTCCTCTTTGCACTAAACTAATAGACCCTTTTTACTTTTTTAAAGTAAAGGGTCTAAAAAAGGTTAAATTCAAGAGATAACGAGATTGAATCTAGAAAAAATAAAATTGATTCAAGAAAAATCTGTATTAAATCGGGAAAAGATCAGAATATGTTTTTAAAAACAGAATCGATTTAAGACAGAAAAGAATTAAACCAATCCTAAATATGTCTAACCATCCGAAACTTACTTAAAATCAAGAAATTTTTTCTTACTCATATCCAGTAATTTCTGAATACCACGGCTTCTGACTCGCTTCAGGATTAAATCTAGTAAGCATGGTTTGATTTTTTTTCTGAGTGTAGTGGCTTTCTCCTTACAGCGAGGGAGAGGGAGAGGAAGACAGAGACTGAGAGCAGAGCAAAAGTTTAAAACAAGCTAACGGAAACGGAAGTGGGCTTGCACGTGATGCTCGTTGAGGTGTCCTTTCTCTTCTATCACAAACACTTGCGTCTTGACTTCACTTCGACTACTCAGTGTGTGCGTGTGTGTGTGTGTGTGTGTGTGTGTGTGTGTGAGAGAGAGAGCGTATGTGTGTGTGCGTCTGTCACACAGCTGCTTTTTATTACACTTGCAATATGGGACATGATGTGATGTCATCTCCGATGCCGCCTCAACCCTCTGGGGCACCATGTTTGTTGCCCCCGTTGTAAATTGGTTAAAAGTTAATCCGTAAATTTATGATATGCCAACAGCCATTGTGGCTCTACGTAACGTCTGTCTCAGTCCCAGTCTTAAACGTCTTTTTTTTTGCAGAGAGATTTTTTTGTTTTTCCTTTTGTTTTTGCTGCGTGCTTGTCTAGCTAAATGGCTAATGATAATGTTAATGGCAATTGCACTTTGAACTTGAATTTAATTGGAATAAACAGCTTGCAATGGTAAAATAAATATCCACTAAATTTCACTTAAATATCTGCTGCATAATTTATGATGAGCTTCTATTTAACAGCTGAACTTTAAATCCAATTCAATTTCAATTTTATTAGACGAGCGCAGGCTGGATTTTGGTTAGATAAATGTTTTTTTTAGATGGAAAACGTAGTGTAACAAGTAACTAAAATAGATAAAATATTATTTTTTTTTTAATATTGTTAATCTGCTATTTTTAATTGCATATTTAAATTATATTATAAATCGGTTGAGTTTTGGTGAAGCTATCCGCATTCAAAGTTCAACAACAATTTTTTTTTTTCGATTACGTAGTAAAAATCCCTCCAAAAAACCTACATTGTCGGCAAACTGCTGTAATGTTTGGTTTTATCTGCATGATTTTGCAATACAATTCGGCTAGCAAGAAGGTGTTTCGATTGACATTTCTTTCGTAAAAAATTAGCTTAAGCATGAAATATACAATTTCAAAAATCAACTCTATATAATTGATGAATTGAAAGTGCAATTTATTTATTCCCCTAACTGAAAATACCTTGGGATGTAATGGAGATGTTGTTGCTTCCTTTGGCTTAGACTTGTATTACGCACAGTTAATGAGCTCGCATAGTTAATGAATATATGCAAAACTTCTTATGATTTAATTATGGAAATCAGCCCAAAAGTGGGCGTGCCACACGCCAGACACAATGCACAGGGGATTTGGGAGAATGCGTAAATTAGGCAGCATTGTTAGCGCAATTTTCAAATTCAAAATTTGCGAATTGCATAGGAAATCCAATTCTGGTTTAAATAAATACGCTGCTGCTTTAAACTGTATCGGGTGGTTGGCTCTTAGGGGTGGCAACAGCACCGACACCACCGTAATCAAGCAACCACCGTGGCAGTCACTCTGGCATGTCAGTGTCAGGGCCAGGGCCAATCCGCGTGCCACTTGTTCGCGCTGTCATGGTGAATCCTCCAAGGATTTAACCCAATTTATGAATTTCTTTTTATTCCCATTTTTATACGCTCGCCCAAATGGGGTATTTGCGGCTAATGGACGCGTATGTGACGCCTCAATGAAACGGCGATGCAGCTAAAGATCGTTGGAGTTTTCCTTTTGTACTGTCAAACTCCGAAGAAAAATAAATTTTATTCAGTAAGGATGGATCTGCTTAGTCGGACGTTTCCGGATATAGAACACTCTGCAACCCGAAATTTAAATTTAATTTATTATTATGTACCAAACCTTATACGAAGCGCAGCTGCAATGCTTCTTCTTTCTTTTTTGGCTCTTTATGCGCAAGATAACGAGCAAGGCAAAATTTGCAATATTAATTCTTTAATAACTTCTATATTTATTAACCGATTTCAAAGCGTTTTTCAGGATAGACAAAGATTTTAGTAAAGATAAAATATTCCGAATAGCAACCTATATGTTAAATATAACGCTTGTTATTTAGTTTTTATCGTAAACGGGCGTGGCATCCAAAATTTTAACCTGCGTACCTAATCGGTGTATGGTATTTCCCTATGTACATATCGCGAACAGTGCTAGGGCAGTTCTTAGAGTTTTCTAGATCAACGCGTTTATACAGACTAACGGATATATAGACTGGGATAGATAGACTCAGCTCGTCGCCACATTCTTCCGATATGTCAAGGTCACTAACTGTTGCATTTTCTTCATTTTCTTTATTTTCATCAGAGGTTATGTCTTCTAAGCCGTTTTTATCCTTTTCCGTCTCTTTTTCTCGGTTGCCTTTTCAATATACATACTTTATGGTTTCCATAATGCCTCCATTTTTGATGTTGCAACAAATATATTTGAAATTCTGTTAAAATAAATTTTACCAATCAAAAATCCTTTCTTATACACTCATAGGCAAAACTATTTGGACATAAAATTGCCTTTTTTCAAATTTAGTTTTTTTTTGCGTTTAAATAAAAATGTTAGGTTTTTTAATTTTATTGGGCAGATTCATTGTATTTGAACATAAAAATACCAATTTGAAAATTTTAGAAATTTTTTTGTATTTATTTTTTTTAATTATACTTGAAATTATCGCTTTCAAGGGTAACATAAGTATTTGGACTAAATCATTTACTTAACATTTCAATGTGAAATTTCAATATCCTAATACAGTTT